>CABFWO010001350.1:44785-151272 GCA_902155825.1 Timema genevievae
ATATTCTGAAAATTGAAAAATGACACCTGGACACGGGAATCGAACCCGGGACCTCTGGCGTACTAAGCCAGAGGTCCCGGGTTCGATTCCCGTGTCCAGGTGTCATTTTTCAATTCTCAGAATATTATATCTAGGTGGAGTAATCCCCACTAATAAGCATAAATAATAGCTCTGGCTATTAATTCTTAAATTATAATAACTTATGTATCGATAAAGACATTGGGCCAGTTTCATAGTCAGATTTAGTACGCCTAAAGTGCGAGTCGATACTAAATACAGGACGACACCTACCTAGACCAAATGGAATGGGCCAGTTTCGCATATGAAACTGGACCATTCCATTCAATTTCAGGTAGGTGACGTCTTGTATTTAGTATCGACTCGCACTTGAGGCGTACTAAATCTGACTATGAAACTGGCCCATTGAATCATTTAGAAATCTAAACAAAATAAATATAATCTTAATAACTTTTTATAATTTACTCAATAACTTAACTACAAAAATATTAGTATTATATCTATTTTTAACGATAATTATAACTAATAAATTTACTAATGTTCATCTAGGTCCTTTACGATCAAGATACAGGATGTGTTGGCCCTCACTCCAATCTGTATTAGAACCACCCCCTTAACATAAGGATAAGAAACTCTCTGATTTTCTTTTGTTTTACGCCAGGAGCTCATTATGTCCATTTTTAGTGATTTATTAATACTTGTTTATTTTATTTATTTAGCACCACGTCTTACTACTACCCCTTCGGTCTATACGCTTAAGTAATAATTACGCTAATGTGTTAGAAATTGGGAAAGTTGGATTTAGAGGAAGTGAACCTGCATTTGCGTGGAAGTAGAGTGGAAGGCCATCTATAAAAAAACCACCCCAGTTCACCCCACCGATATTCGAACCTTGATGTCACCGTCTTCGGCAGTCTAGCTCAACACTAAGCGAGCGCGTTAACTAACTAAGCCACTGAGGCGGGTACCTTTGTTATTGAATGTAAAACATTATTAATACCTATTTCTATTAAACCCACACCAGTGGTCACGTGTACAAAGGTGTCGTTCACGTTTGGTCTGTTTTATTAGTTACGGGCTGAATGCTGTTTGGGTTTTCACCTAACATGCTATTACTAAATTCTTTCTCAATCTCCCCCTGCTCTAGTTCCGGTGCATATAATCAAAATATAATGTTTTGTAGATATCATTGAAATTTTAGATTTAGATATTATATTGTCATACTTCAAAGTAAAATTATTGTTTTAACTTTGCCTTTAAAATTGAGGGTGTATGATAGATAACTTTGATTTTGCTAGAAATGGGTATCTGGAAAGGGATTTGCATGATAAATAGTAGTAATAAGCCTACAGATTGGTTTTGCAAAAAAAAAAAACTAAGTTTGACTGAAGTTAACTGGCTATCGATTATTTTTAATTTTTAGACTTTTAAAAATTGGATATGAAAATTTTATTCCAATTGAATATCTTAAGAATGTTTTAAAAGCTAGCCAAAGTAATATGTTAGTTTTATTTAAGAAAGCTTACTAGCTAACCCTTAGGTTAGTTTACCGATAGCTGATCTTTTTTAAAAAATATTGTTCCAAACTATAATGCTTTATGAGAAAATATGCATGAATGTGTTAAACTATATATTTTCAGTTACATTTTATTAAACCAATCTAATATTAGTTGAGTGTTATTATTTCAAAACTTTGTCAGAATTTATTAAAATTAATTTCGTAAAGATTTTCATTATTGATTATTAGATTTAAATTAAAAGAAATTGATTTACAGTGAGTGCGTTTGCTAAGTTATTAGAAGAATGTTATCAAAATGGAGAGTGACTATAGTCAATAATCTTAGACACCTTTCTAATTTACACCGCATAAAATAAAGATATATAACTATGTACCCATAAAGATGACAACCAAATAGCATTTAATGTTAGCATGGATTAGTCAATTACATATAAATAGTAAGAATAATTTCATTAAATAATATTTAATCTTTATAACGATACACATAGAATAAAACTACTGTTAAAAGATTTATCTCATTATTAATAGGCGACAAACCGAGTTCTGGTAATATTTAAATTTGTGACTACTCTAAGAATTTATTATGCCCCAAAAGAGGTCCACACGTTTTCAAGTATTGAATCAATATTTATCGAACATATTAACCTTTCAAAATTGTTTACTTCTTCGATTTCGCTTTAAAAACATGAATTAAGTATTTTGCATTTTAGGATTATAGTATGTTATATATGCTTATAAGTTTGAACTTTTTAGAAATATGTATCTTGGAAATGCTAACATTTAGAATTTGGATGTGCTTCACCAGAATATATTACGTTTCTATAAACGCTTTAAATAATTAATTAATAGTATCTTATAAAAGTTCCCAAATTTTAATTTAATTTAAGAAATTTTAATTAATATGCCGGGTAAAATTATTTTTATAACATAAAATTTTGTAATAAAAAATGTATATGTTTTCAAAATATCACTTTATCGCTCCTTTTTATAATCAAATAATTAGAAACAGCATTTTGGTATAAAATTGTTTGTATACACAATAACATTGAAAGAAAACTTGTTCCAACTGTCGAAGTTAATTTACCTTTCTCAGAAGTTTTGAAATAATTGTTTATGAAATCCTTAATAATAAAGTTTTTTGTATTTATATCAATACCATTGTTTATAATACAAACACTTCTTGTGCTATTGATAATATGTTTTAAAAAAACTAATATTATATTATTTAGGAGAGCTTTAGCTACAGTAAAGCCAGAGACTTAGTTGAAAGAGGCACCCCAAAAAAGCACATGCCAATTTTGATGACGTTAATCATTCTTTGTTAAATTTTGACCAGAAACATAGCTAGAAATTTATTTTCAATCTTGTTAAGATTGAAGCATATAGAATATTCACAAACTCAGATTAGAGATTTTATCATGGGGGACCCATTTTTATACCAAATTTGGTTAAAATCTGTCAATTAAATAAAAATGTTATAGAAGCTTCACCCTTAAACAGTATTGTTTAGTGTGCAATCTAATCATTAAAATATATTAATATATTTTATTTGTGTAAGTTTTCCATTAATAATTGTTCGAATACTTACTCTGTGTATATATTCGTATATTTTAAAAGTACACCTAGACATATTCCATTTAATAAGCTTCAATAGTCATTTACAGAACTAAATTGTAAAGGCAGTGGCTTTCCTCCATGTGTGAGTAAATTTCAACATCATAAAGATGATGAAAATACCGGATATACTTTATAGATATATTGAGATTTAAATTTTCTAATACCAAACTTTTTTTCTCTCTTATAAATCTCCTGCCTTCCTTCACCCCCAACCCTAATTTAATTGAGGATCTTAAAAAGAAGAGGAGATACTCGATCAAAATTTACCTATAATTGAACAAGTCCCAATGAGTATATTTCAACCCTCAATTATTTTCAAGCTCTAAATTAAAGGAAACAAAGCTATACAATGTTATTTTAGAACATACGTTTTGAATACTTCAACCTTGCCTCGAAGGATTATCTAGTTGTTTTTTTTAGCATCACGGGTTTTATTCATCTCTATCTTTACTGGTGGTTACTTTGTTGTCAGAGGGCATAACTCATGTGGATTAACGACCGCGAATAGCCCTAACGGGTAAGGTTTAAACTTGAAAAGAGAATTGCTAGCGAGGCAACAAATATAACGATTATTTGTATCTACCTTAACATTTCTTACTTATGCAAATAAAGATAAATTTGGTAATTTGCGTCCATTATTTTGTCCCTGGGATATGGTTTTAGAGGTTTAACACTCTGGGAACTGTTTTATGTTGTACTGTATGATCAAGACAATCCTGGGAATATTAAAACAAATAGGTATTTATATTTTTTGTCTCCATCCTTTTGCCAAAATAATATACATTCTGGTGAAAAGGCAATTTTTATAATTAGTTATGGCTGACCAAACTTAAGCAATTTTGTAGTTAACTTACTAATATAACCTGGTATTAGTACAAACTCCCCATAAAAAGCTATAGTTATTAAATTAATCATTTTATATAAAGGAGATATTTACGCCGCTCAACACATACACACAAATGCAAATACAAACATACATTTGGATGTACTTTATACAGTACATAGTTACGTTCACAAAGACAAATACATTCAAAAACAAACATTTTTAAACACACAAAATTACACCCACAAACACATTCCACCAATAAACACATGTGCTAATTCCATGTATTAAAAAATTAATAAACTCTATAAAAATAAATTTACGAATGTAATCTACAAATGTGTCTAAAATTGCACATGATATTTTTAGGATTGCTTAGAATCGAGCTAATATTATCTCTATATAAGATCCTAGCAGTTTGGCCCGATCGTCACATCAAAATTCATCAGATTAGGGCGTTCAATATCTGGCTGAAGTAATTTCTACAGTTCCAGTAAAATTCTGAGCAAACTATAACAATAAAAAAAAAAGTTATGACAATTAATTATTTAAAATAAATCAAATCTTTAAATAGAATATTACTTAGTAGTACAGAAACTGATGCACAAGTGAATGCAAACCATTGGCACGCAATCATTACCTATAAAAGCACAATAAAAATAGAAATTAAATGAAGTAATATACATTGTTATAAATGTTGGGAGAAGGAGCATAACATTTCACTAAAGAACATAAATAAAACTTTATACTTTGTTACAAAAACTTAATAAATACAGAGTATCACAATTTCGAAAAAAGAATCACGGCCACTAAGCTATGCCAACAGAATTTATTTATTTTGGTTGTTATGTAACTGCTAGATAGGCGTAAATTTATACTTATATCTCTAACTATATTTTCGAAATACTAATGAATCACCTTTAATATAATCTTTTGTTTTTTGTATTCGTTAATCTTTAGACATTTTTAACCTGCCTTACAAGGTTAAACTTTTCAACCATGTTGAGAAGGCTTTAATTTATAAGCTTAAAAATATTGAGGTGCCATCCATTTACCAGCATCTGATTTTTTAATTACAAACTTTCCTGATTGTATTATTATGTAGGAGGGTCCTTTTACAAAATTGTAAAATTAGTTGCTATCCCACGCCAAAAGTGACATTTTCCTATAGTTTTGCAGATATTTTAAGTTATCTACCAGATCCCACATACATATTTTGAAAGATTTATTTGGTTAACTTTTATCTTTCCTTATGTGCCAAATTTCAACTTTCACCCACATCTAAAAGAGTGTTCTAAATTATATATATAAATCTTAAGCTCTTCCATTTCCTGGGTCAATTTAGAAATGTATTATGTTCAGACGTCATTCGGCTTTTGTGGAAAGTCTATTGCCAAATCTAAATTTCTATCCCCATCCATTAAAGTTATTTATATTAGTTTTAGAAATTTTGAGGGCAACCACCTTCCCATTTTCCTTTCTGTCATTTATAAATTTCAGAATTTTTAGACTTTTATGGCTGTTTGAGTTGGACCTTATACATCCCTGATGCATGGAAATCATCTACCACTGTGAGAAATAATGTGTCTTTTTAGTTTGTGAATTTTTAAAAATACCAGTCTACCAACACACTTTAAAAAATATCAAATATTTAAAATGTTATTTGAAGAAATGCCTATACATTCCTGACAGATGTAAATTTTCTCTCTCACGTATTTCTTAACTTATTCATGATCTTTCCCCCTATTTCCTCTATTTCCTGGAGTCCAACTTTAGGATTTAAAAAATTCATTAATTTGAGTGATCCCCTGTACCTGTTTGCCAAATTTGGGTTATATATCTCACATAGAAGTAGTTTTGTTTAAACATCCCCTTCCCTTCCTTTATCTAGCTCCCACTTAGAAATGGGAGATTTTAAGACATGTGGTTACCGCAGTTTCACATCTATGGTGCCTCCCTAAAAAACTTAAATTTTTTACAACAGCTAAAAAATGTATAACCTTCTTTTTCCCTATTACCTGGAGTCGTAATTTAAAGTTTTCAGACTTTTATATTTATTTGGAGTGGTATATTTGCCTACCTGCCGAATTTAATTTATTCCAGATAGTGAGAAGTAGTTTCTTTCTATTAGTTTTGTAACACGCCTCGGTGGCGTAGTTGGCTAACACGCCAGTCGTGTTGAGTCAGACCACCAAGGACGGAGAGATCGAGTTTCGAATCTCGGTCGGGTGAACTGAGGGTGGTTTTTCCTAAATGATTTTCCACTCTCCCTCCACGCAAATACGAGTTCACTTCCTCTAAGTTCAACCTTCCCATTTCCTAATCCATTAGTGTAATTAGTACTTAAGCGTATAACCCGAACTGGTAGTAAGACGCGGTGCTTAAATTAAATTAAATTAGTTTTGTAAATTTTTGATCCTCCCTTTTATTTATTGAGATATTTAAAATTTGAAGAATTAATTAGCTATCTGGATTTTTGTTTCGGTCCTACGAATATTAATTTTCTTCTTCATCTCACATGTATTAATTAACTGTAGCTCCCCCCTGCTCCCTTAGTTTAACGAAGTTCCATTTAAAAACTAGATTTTTTACACCTTTATTTTTATTTGGGTTTCTCCCTATACCTTATTAACAAATTATTGTTTTCTATCACATAGATTAGTGGTTAGTATATTATTTTTGGAAATGAAACCCCTCACCGCACAGATGGATTCACTTGTCTTTCTCTGCGCTCAATTTCTTGAAAATGTTTGTCTTGACACAGTTATATAAGGAATATCTAGTCCCACAAAAGTTATAAAGCATCAAGGAGCCTCTGAAGAGGCCTCAGGGAGCCCCGAGGCTCTGAGGAGCACACATTAAGAAACGCTGCCTTAAACTATACGACCACCAAAGCTGGTATTAATAAATCATATTAATTTATATTAATTCGTATGATGAAGTGTATATTGAAAATGTGTCCTCCTATGCAAACAATAAAAGGAGTTTAAGGAAAATGCTCTATCTAAGCCATACAGCATTTGTTTTAAATAATATTTTATGAACATGTGTCATGTGTGATGGATATTTACCATCTAAGATTGTAATGTTCAACCATGTCGGAACTCTAACCCTAGTGTTAGAAGCACTCTTCTATTGTCAAGAGTAATAATTAAAACGCACCATTGTAGTTGCATCCCCTCATAGCACCATCGCGAACGTTATTAGGTGAGGAGTTCACATCACACACACAAGACGACCAGTACCTGGAAGTGCCACCAACCTAGTTTCATTTGGTAAATTTTACCACACCAGTCAACTTAGGGGGTAGTTAATAACCATCCTAGATATTTCAAATTGACAATTTTACCCATGGATGAGTTTCTCATTATCGTTTATTGGTAGGGGGAGGTCTAGCTAGGGTCGTATTTATATTCTAGTCCCTGGAGTCGACCAATTTCCCGGTATACGAAAAACAAGTAGTTCAGATCGAAGAGGGGGATTGGTTGACCAACGAATACCGACTACTAAATATACTGACGTAAGTGTGGGTAGGTATCTAGAATTCAAATTTTTTGGGAGTGGGTAGGGGTTCAAATCACTCAATTGTATCTTTAGAAATAAATCCAATGTAAAGTCAATTTTTAGAAGTTAGAAGGATATTGGGGTGAGGAATAAATGGAAACAGGTGTGTGGAATTCAATATATTAAGAGTTCTGATTATGAATTAACAAATGCATCTAATATTATTCATGATGCTACAGGATGAGAAAATATTAGGCCTTAGCTGACACATAATACCATAAATGACTGTATGACATAGATTACCACTTGCGTAGTATTTAACATACAAACTACAATATTTCATACATAATTTTAATGCATTTTAAATTAACTAAATGTAATTTAAGTTGACATTTTGTGAGTGGGTTTTCCTCTTAGCTACGTTTCTGGTCCCTTGATTTGAAGGAACGTGACAAAGTTTACCAACTGCGAGAGGGTTCTCGGCTTCATCGGAATCCCTATTACATTGTTAATCCTTAAGTAGCTTTTTCAATCTCACGTAGCCATAGCTTCTCAAATTAATCTGATTTCATTTTTTTTTCATCTACTATTTTTAAGTTTGATCTGTGTTCATGAATTTAATGGTTGCCTCTGTGTCATGGCGTCCTTAAACACAAATAAAATTCATTTATTTGATCAAAAATGTGCCATAAAATGTTTTGGTCAATAGAACCCTTTGAATGAGGGGTGCACACAGAAATTCTTCTTAAGGGGTGTCCAAAGTAAAGAAGTTACAAGTAAACAATCAATCCAATCCATTAATCATATACGATTCATACTTTGAACAAATTATCAATTACTTTATGAAACTACATAAAGATTATACAGTATAAACTAAAGCGTTACATCTGCACTATAATGATAAATGATAATTTCAATAGAATATATACATTATCATGATATGAAGGGGATTTAACATTTCTAAATCATTGCTTTGTATTGTAATTTTATTTATCTTTCATGTTCTCCAGGGGGCGGTGGAAACACCCCCCNGGAGATTTGGTGTGAATTTAAAAATAAAGGTTCACGTCATGGTGGACATCTTAACCCGGTTGGTAGTGAACCTACTTACCGATTTAACAATTTTGGGTTCGATTACTGGCTTGACCCAAAAATGTATCATTGGTGAGATTTAGGTTGACCATTTCAGAGTGATTAAATAACTGTCGAAGGACTAGCTACTGTGTCCGTTCTAGAATTAGGGCAACAAGTAATTTGTGTACTGATACAATCAGTCGGTTCAGAAAATTAGCATTCAATACCACAAATTAAAAATAATATGTAAATGAGCATGAGTAATTTGGTAGCCCGTGATGTACTTCCTGACTTGGATTGATAGTGAACCTCGTCTTCAAAGATGTATTTCCTTATAGTTTACCCCCCACCCTGCCCTTTAAGTAGATGAACTACCATTAAAACGTGATAAGAACTAGAGTTTAGTAAACACAGAAACACTATTTTGCAAACATATAAAATATAGTTGAACAATGACACCTGAGCCAAATTAGAGTACAATCATTCAATCAACATTTAATCAAGAAATGCACACAATTGGAAAATATTACAATGATTATGGGAGAAAATAACCGAGATGAAACTCCCCCTCCCTAAATTATTCAATCAACCACCAGAACTTCGAGATAGTTTTTAAGTAATTTTAGTGAAATATAAAATTAAAGACTATATACTTCAAAATAATACTTTAACAAAACATGTAAATAAAATAAAAAAGAAAATGTTTTGATATCCGTCATTATATTTCTATTTATGCATATTTAACTGAATGCACTTTGGGATTGTATTGTATAATCAATTATGAAATTGGTTTTAATATCCTAAGTAAAAATTAATTGCTTTTAAATAATAGAACTTAAGTACTTTTATCATCAGTAGCATATAGTCTAATTTTCATGTTCGGGTTGAAATTGAGTAAGGCGCATTTATGTGTGTTTTCCTAAATATTTTCCCATCTTCCTTCCATTCAAATACAGCTTCATTTAATCTAAAATTTAAAATATTTCTTTCCCTATCATTTGTGAATAAATTAAATACATTTGGCCTGGAAGGGTACTAAGATGTGATAAAAAAAGTTTTTGTTGACTGTTTGTGCACTAGAACAGAAGGTTATCATGAAGACCAAGCTATGACTCTGTAGAAATGCCATTATATGACGTATTCGTATCAGCCACAGAGGTTTAGGAGAGGAATGTGGTTTACAAAAGAGAGAATGGGGGTGAAGGGGCAAAATGAGAATACATGTGTGGAAAAATATATCTTAGATAATGCAAAGGACAAGACAAAGCATTTGAGGATAAAGCAAATAGTATATTTATTTGTGAACTTGTATGAGTAAGGGTGGGATGATGGTGGGGAGAGTGAATATGGCCGTAGTGATTATTAAACAGTTAGGTTTGGATTTGGGGTAAAAAAGTTACTACCTCTCTACTATTGCCTTCCCTTTATGTTCGTGACAAGTTACTACCGCTCTACTCTTGCCTTCCCTTTATGTTCGTGACAAGTTACTACCGCTCTACTATTGCCTTTCCTTTTTGTTCGTGACAAGTTACTACCGCTCTACTATTGCCTTTCCTTTATGTTCGTGACCAGTTACTACCGCTCTACTATTGCCTCACCTTTATGTTCGTGACAAGTTTTTCAATATTTCCCGTTTTTTATTTTAAAGTACTAAGAAATTAACCGTTGGTATTTTTCAGGTTAATTTTGGTTCTTTATTATTTAGTATGAAAAGAATTTAAAATAATTATTTTTATTCAATTTAATACAATAGACCTCATCTTACTTATCCTTATAAGAAACGGCAAAACACGTTTTGAGTATTTCAGCTTATAAAGGCTATATTATTTCGTAATAGCCTTCCAAGTTCGTAATAAGCTAGTTTATAAAATAAAATACGCTGGGAGATCTTACCTTAAAGATAGAGCAGGCCTTTCGGTTTATGAGATGGAATTTCTCATCTTGCTAATCTCTTTGCGTATTAGAGGACTCACACGATTCACGAGATCATCAAAACTTGCTATTGAGACCATAAATATGAAAGATTTTCTCTAATCCGTTATTAAATCTTGATATATGGTAACGAGAGCAACACCAACCGGTTTTTGTAGAGCATTAAACTCAAAAAGTAATCAAGTCGATACAGGAATAAGAGGATTAGTGTCGAAAAAACCTGATGTAAGCAATGAATACTCGTCGAGGCTGAGATTGGGCGTACAGAAGATGGCGAGTGATATGAGTAAGGGTTTGAAGGGGTAGGGGAACGTTGTAAGTCCGAGTTTATTTATTAATATTCAAACGTACGTAAAACACTGCTCTCGAATAAGGTTCATTCTTTTCTAACATTTGGAATGGTTGAAAGTGTGGATGTAGTTTTTAATGATGTCAAGATTGCTGATAAATGTTATCTATAAATAAAAATATTTTTATTTATAAATGTTATCTATAAATAAAAATATTTTTATTTGAAATCATAATCATTATGAACTGTTTCCAGCCGGTGGTCAGGTCCATTTAGTAAAATGTCTCCATCTCCCTTTTTTCCTTCCAATATACTCCTCTCACTTTAACACTTATTTAAGTCCATTTTTATAAAGTTAATAGTTAGTTATCTATTAGTGTGTAAATATTCCTCTGACAGTGTATATTATTCAACGTATGCTAGTTGAAGTGTTTCTGCAGCAAAGTATTTCTCAAGTTTTATAAAATTTTACGAGTATTTATTAAATGTCTGTATATTAATTTAAAAGAGAAAGTTTGTGCGGTGTAGCGTAAGATTTATATTTAACATTACATACATTTTGATGCATAATTTTAATTACTTATTCTAAAATATTTAGGGCTTTTAATTGGAAATTAAATATATTTATTATACTAATCCTTTAAAACAACAAAAAAAGTAAAAAGACGAATATGATAGGACAGTAAATATTTTGCAAAGCTTTACTGCACGTAGCGTACAGCTGAGCTAAGCTAGAGTGGTGTACAAAGTTTTAGGATCCTTATTAATTTTACGCAACTCCTATACTTACGATCGTTTCGTAGAGCTATGTTATAAATGAATTAGGTTGTCCATACTATGGAACTACTGACTATACCATGATTTTCTTTCGAATGGAGATTTAGAGTACCATATAGAAAATTCAACATATTTTTGCTGTCAGTATTGATAACATTCTACTTTATTATTAGTATTATTATTAGCACCGCGTCTTACTACCCGTTCGGGTTGTACGCACTTACGCTAATGTGTAATGGTAGGGTGATTATGGGATGAAATGGAGGACCTACAGTTTAACGTGGAATCCGAACCACGATCCGAACCACGGTGGAGGCCTGGTATTCCTCACATTCACAAGTTGTGATTAATACACGTCTTGTTAGAGGTGAAGGAAGGGTTTGGTAATCTGATAAATCTGTATTGGGACTGAGGATTGAACCCCGGACCCTCAGCACATAAGTCTGACACCTTACCCCTAGAACACCAGGTCACCTTCTACTTTATTATTAGTAATATTTTATAGTTATAGATACTATCCATCAAATGTGTCTACTGCATATTACCTGAATTACGAATACTTGAAAAGAGAGATAGTAATATTTTTTCTGGATTTCAGATATATCTATTTATAAGAAAATTGGGCTATAACTATCAAAGAGCGACCTGCTCGTAAACGTGACCTACTTTGCGTCACACATATAAATAACATAGCTTGACGTTGTATAAACCTGGTCGCGGCGTTTATGTTGCGGGAACCAAGCCGCAAGTATACCTGTGGTCTTACCGGCTCAGTTTTCATTTAAGTGTGAACTTTATAGTTTTCTCCCCAAATGGGTTCTTAAATTCCCTTCTAGCCTTGGATGCACAAAGATGTTCTTATTCTCACTACATCCTATTACACGTTCGGGAATATAGATAGATTAACTATTTTATAGGTCTTTCTATGACAGGATAATATTCTATGTAAAGGGGAAGAAAGGAGGAATCTGATTAATTCATTGCTTACGTTACCTGGAACGCAGTAGTATTATTTTAATATAAAAACAGTCCCACACATATATATTTTTATATAAGTAGATTAAGGAAGTTAATTGGATATTTGCGAGTATTTTAAAGAATAATTAATTTAAATCTCCAAAATGTAATTATAATTAATAACATTTAAGTTAATTAATTTCTTACCACGGGTCTTAATAACCGTTCAGACTATACGCTAATGTACTAATCACGATAGTTGTTTTAGGGACTAGGAGGGTTATATTTAGACTAAGTGTATCCGCTTTTACTTGGAAGAGAGGAAAACCATTTTGGAAAACCAACCTTTGTAAACCCGACTGGTATTCGAACCTCGATCTTCCCGTCACCGGCACTGTAGTCTACTACTAGAGTAACGCGTTAGAACATGCGGCCACTGAAGCGGGTCTTTTAAATTATTGATAATCTTTTCTATTTATAAAACAATGTTTCGGTCTGTGTACGTGTCTGTTTGTTGCCTAAGATCTCTGGAACCGTTTAACTTATTGCGATAAAGTTATTATTATTATTTTATAAGATATTTATCCATATATTATTTAGCATTTATTCCAATATGGTAATACTTCATGTATTTAAGTAGTAAGATAAAAAAATGTTGGTAAACATTGTATCGATTTGAAGAAAAGCATGAAAAATATATAATTAAATTTCAATGAAAAATCATAGAATATATTTCAACTGAAAATCCAAAATGTAATTAACCCAAAGACAAACCTAATGGATGTTGTAGTGACTATTAAAAAATTGTCAAAACATTACATAACTATCAATCAGCATTTAACCAATGCATCATAAATCGATTGATTCATTTGAAAATTCAAAAAATCCTGAGCGTGATAAATTAGGACAAGGTTTTCGGTCCTTCTTTAATTCACACTGTGGAGTGGCAAAAGTGAGTATTGCCACACGTAGCTTCATCTAATGTTATAGCTACAGGAAACGATGAGACCTGACCATGAAGATTCGGTGATTAGTTTGTAGAGCTCGGACTCAAACATAGACCCACAGCTCCATGCATGTGTAACTAAACATAATTATGCTACACGGCCTATATAGACTTTTGAGTCTATCATCCTCACGCATGCAATAAAAATTATACAAAAAATATTCCAAAGGGCTACGTCTACAGGATATCTCAAATACCGCAAAGAGCATCCTAACGATAGAGGTTGCTCAGTCACGATCCGTTCTGGAGCATTGGAGATAGAAAATAGTTGTTTGATATCTCACAACCCCATCATATTGATGGTTTTCACATTAATGTAGAGCTGTGCAGTTTCATCAAATACATTAAGTATGTATATAAGTAATTCAATAAGGGGAGTGACCAAACAATGTTTTGTATCACCTAAACCAATACAGTGAAACGGTTTCAGCTGGGATTATTCGGGATGTAATGAATTTAGCTGACCATCTCGAAAATTGTTAGCGTGCACATTTTAAAATAAGTATTGTAATGTCAATGACGTCGCTTACCACTCATGACACTTAACATTGACATCCTTCTTTAAAGTAAGTGCGCACTGAGAATCTATCTACGAAGAGCTTACTTACAATGAGGTTTCTTTACATAAGGCTTGACAAATTAAGAAATATAAGTTTCTAAAGCAAGGAGTTTATGTTGAGGAAAACCCATAAGTTATTAAGGGTGATGCCCTCAGTCTGATATATATCGTAGATCATAATAGAACAGTGTTATTATTAGAATACGGCTTAACCCACTTACCATACCAATTAGTTTGCAAAGCACTGGGAATGTTTGTGGATGACTTAAACTGGAGCAATAATTTAGCAGAAGACGCTTTGTGTACCTCTTATTCCTGACTCAGATATTTCCTTTCAATCATATTTATATTTTTCACGTTACAGATCCTCACGCAATTTAGCTATCCCATATATAAGGCATGTAGGAAAATATTAAAAATAAAATCATAAAAGATAAATCGGTATACATTTTGTACTTCAATGAAAATTGTTTTATTTCAGGTTACAGAGTGAACTCAGCCAAATTGTAAGGCCAAAAGCGTGAAGGGATTGTATATTCTTCTACCGACACTTTGCACGGATTTATATTCTGTAGAAACTATTTGAAAGAAACGACAAACGACCAGCTATTTTTACTACAGAAATTGAATAGAAATTAGTATATATTGAACGAAGAACAATTTACCGTAGACTTAAAGGTATTATATAGAATGATATAGACCAGCAGGAAAAGTATCCTTTTAAGTTGCACTTGGTAGGTCTGAAGAAAATTCTGCTACTTTTTTTTTTAGAAGAAAGCAGAACAGCAGATGAAACATATAAATTAACTTAGCATTTTTCTAACAACCAATTCACTGTGTGGGTCTGATTGAAGCAAAGCTCCACATCAAAATTACTGCAAATATTACATCATGGGATGTCATATAAGACCTCAATTTAAAATATCGATGGAACTATTAGAGATCTCAGAAGCAACCATTTGCTCTTAGGAGATGTCTCTCTTGTTCTTGGGAGACTTTAGAAAAAATATACCAATCATTCTGAGAGTCCCAAGAGTTGCTGAGGATAAGGCATGCCTGAAAATATCCTATATTATGGCCAGATGTTGTGAAACTTTCCCTGTTAACCAACATGTAGATCCGTCTATGTGAAGAACATAGCCAGACTTATTTGTATAAATATTACTCAACCTTGGCAATGGAGTCTTCACAGAGCAAGAAGGTAAGGTGTCTTTGAATATCATCTAAATATGAGTCGTGGTCAAGATCATCCAAGAATTAGTCCATTTTTAATTTCTCGCTATCTTACAGGTAGAGAAAGTATTGTGATCGTCAAAATATCAAACACGAGATTTTGATGAATCTCGATGTTTCATGACCCAACGAATCCGAAAAAGTTGTTTTTGAATTTCCGTCTGTCTGTCTGTCTGTCTGTCTGTCTGTCTGTCTGTACCTCCGAATAGAGCATAAACTATTTTAAAGATTGGGCTTAAACTTAGTACCTAGGGTTTTCATAGGGTTGCCCCTAGGGGATTTTGGAATTAGATATCTAACCCTTTAGGGTAGTTTACTGAAGGGGGAAAAAAAGAAAAAGGTGATTTTTTTCCAAATCGGCTTAAACAATTTTAATTAAATTTAATTTTTAAACATTTATAAATATTTCAAACAAAATGGATACTATCAATATTTAGGAAAAATTACGTTAAGGGCTCCGGTCTGATGCGTAAATTCACACTTTTTATTATATCTCCGAAACTATTTGAGATATGAAATTACTTATTATTGAAAATATGTAGATCTATTTATAATACAAATATTTTATTTGCAACAAATTTTATAAAACCAATATCTTTCAAGCTAACTTTTAAAACATTAAAGGTATAGTATTGCGACCGAAAAAAAAATCTAACCTGGAATGTGATGGATGTCGACGTCTCATGAGCCCCCGAACCCTAAAAAGTGGTCTTTGCAATGCCGTATGTCTGTGTGTCTGTTAAAACTTAAAATTAAGAATAGTTTTATAAAGGGCGAAAAGAGAAAAAACGGATTTTCTCAAAATCTGCTCAAACGATTTTGATTAAAATTCGTATCTTGGCATTGATTAAGATTATAAATAAACTGGCTATTTTCATTTTCCCATGGAAATGAATTTTAGGGTACTTTACAGAAGCTGAAATTTCTGTATCTCCGCTACTAATTGAGATACTTAATAACTTATTATTGCAAAATTGTAGTACCTACTATAAAAAATAAAAACTTTTTTATGAAATATATTTTTATAAAAGCAACAGTTTCTGAGATATTGGCAAATATATTAATAAAATTCTGTAAGCTTTAGTTGTAAACAGATACTACTTAAGTTTTAACGCAATAATTCTCCAATGCCATAGAGTAATTAAATAAAATTAATTCTCTGTAAAAGTTTATGCTATTTTTCCTTAAACTGCTTAGGATAAATTTTTGTACAACATTGATCTATCTCCATTTTAGACTCAAGAATCATTATTTACATATTTTATTGGTCAAAATTTATAAATGAGGAACTTAATAGCAATGCGATGACATGAAGATGTGCAACACTTAATAAAATGTCGAAAATTTTAACCAGAATTTGAAATTTTAATACGAAGTGTTGACCCTTGTGGATGCAATATTTATCGTTTTTATCTGTCCAAATATACAAATAAAGACATTAATTATATAATAATAAAACTATAAAATTTAAAACCGGAATTCAAAAAAGTTTTATATAAATATAGTGCAGTATATGCTTGGGTTTGCTAGTGTGTATTATTTCGTTTCACATATATTACAGATTTTTAGTAAATATCTCCATTTTTAAACGCTAGAGAGAGAAAGTCCGTGCGGAGTTCCGTACCATTTATTTTTATTGTAGTTTAATTTAGTACATTTCATTCAGTGATCCATTTTATTTCAATTGTTTATGTTTTATTTTAAGTCTTCCTTCAACTCTTGTAGAAATTTACAGCACACCATTGTTGTAGATAATGTAGTGTCATTATTATTAACATTGCATCAGCCAGAAAACGTTCCTGAGCACACCCAGTGGTCTAGAGTGTTAAGAGTCATCGGGCCACTGTCAGTTAGCCGAGCTAAAGGTTTTCTTTTCTTAGTTCATAGGAGTCGCGCCCACCAATTATAGTTTAAACACAATACACATATAATTTTAATCATCTCGACGTTACCTTTTGTTGTGAAATACAATTGGAGAAAGGTATTTTCATCAGAACAGGGTAATTAACTATTTCTTTTTCATCTATCACACAATCTACATATTCGTAAATCCTTTTCTCAGCTATAAATTGAATATTATTGTCCTATATTAGATTTACATTTATGGCGTTAGCTCTGTGATTTTTAAGAGTTTAAATGGCTCTTTCACACAATTACGTTTCAGATTTCTGACTCAAATTCAACAGATCCGGATAAAAGTTTTGTATACATTCTTCAATAGCTTGAATAATTTTGCCCATCTTATTTGTTATTTTTATTTACCCAATTGTTTAGGGAACATTACCCTCAATAGTTTGTAATAGTAACTTTGAAATTTCACCAGACAACTGGTCTTCTTTTAAATGAAATCTCATGTTTACTGAAAGAGTTGTATTTTCTACTTTTTTCCATACGAAAGAATACTTACTAGATACCTTACCTCATCAGCTATAGTGTTTCTTCAGACTACCTGCAGAGCTTGGTGAAAATCACCAGATAAAACGAAGGTCACACCTCCCATTTGTTTATCGATCCCTCCTATGTCCGGGATAGTTTGATTTATAGCCTTGTGTCCTCCCTTATGAAACATAGTGCACTCATCCCAGATGATAATGGCTCATTTTGTCAAAACACTAGCCAAATCAGTCGTTTTGTTTTAAACACCAGAATGTTGCAATACCCTAGATTAAATAGAAACTTAAGTGCGGAATGTGTGGTTAGACCCTCTTGCAAAAATGTAGCAGCAATCCGGACGATGATAAGGTCATTATCAATTTTCTTTCTTGATCTTATTCAAGATAATAATAAACTGAATACATTTTTTCCCGTTCCACCTGAATCACAGAGAAACAATATTTTACTTTGTTTCTGACCACACTTCTCAAAACTTTTGAATAAGCTGTGATTTGATCCTCTACTTTTTTATTTATTTTTTTATTTAGCATCGCATCTTATCTGTTCTGGCTATACGCCTAAGTAGTAATTATGCTAATGGTTAGGAATTGGGGAGTTTTAATTTAGAGAAAGTGAACCAGCATTTGCGTGGAGGGAGAGTGGAAAACTATTGAGGAAAAACCACCCCAGCTCACCCGACTGAGATTCGAACCTTGATCTCCCCGTCCTCAGCAGTCTAGCTCAACATGAAGCTAGCACGTTATCCAACTACGCCACCGAGGCGAGTTTGATCCTCTACTAATTTTGTTTATTTTTTTCAACATAGCTTGATGATTCGGAAATACCGTTTGATTTTTCTCTTAATTATTGCCAGGTACATGATCAACACGTTGGGGATCGGGGACAGTGTAATCCTTCAGCTTCTCATTTGAAATTGACTGCAGCTTATGATGACAAATACATCTCTCATCATGGCAAGCCATTTAAATACCATTGCATCTTTAAATGTGTAATCGTCCTTCAGCAAGGGCTCTTCAAGCTGCTTGGAATGTTGGTTTGCTCTGTCCCTCGAGCTGTTTGAGACAATTAAATAATATAGGTTCTTATATTTTATGTAAAAACATGTGGAGGAAGTAACATTTGGAGTTATTTAGATGTACAGTATAATATATTATAGCTACCACACTTGGTTTTTTTTTAATGTCTGATTAGCTGCTGGTTCTCCTTGCCTTTTCCTAGTGAATATATTTTCGTTTCATATGTAGTAGGCAAGGTATGTCATTATATATAAACGTTTAAAAAATAAACCTACCTACAAAATTCAAAATAAGCAGTCATTATTGTTTCTGGAGATTCCAACAACATTTTATAGACGTTACATTTAGTGAAGTTTTTCTTTTTTCGTTCTCCAGGTGAACAGTGAACCGTTGGGTTTCTGTCATGAATGGGGATGGAAAGGATTCTCCACGAACAGTGACAAGGTATTTGGAAAACGATTGAAAGTTTAACTCGGCTCTCTTTTATATCTCACTCCTTTCTGAGGCTGAATTATTAAAGGATTTGTATGGTGTAAAAGTAGGCAGGTCTTTTACGTAAATGATTTTGGCAGGATATGTTTAACATGAACGACGAACGTATTAACATAAAATTGTGTTAAACAGGGACGTACGTAGAATTTTTGTAGGGGGGTTGTCAATAATATTTGTTTTACGATTAGGTATAATTAACTGGTCAACAAATAATAATCTAATATGTTGTATAGTTATGGTAACACACAAACTATTATAGAGATTTTTCCTTAGTTAACAAAATATAGTTGAAATATTCGAATTTTATTGGGATGATAAAAAATGTAAACACACAAAAAAATCACACAATCATTCGCACTACTCAACCATTCATGACGCATGTCCCAGCTTGTTCAAGATATACATTTTACAAACGCCACTGGATGGTTTCTTGTTATCTCTTGTTGAGTCATTGGGTTACCGCTCTATCCGCTGGTCTGGAGATAGCGGAGTTTATTTTTGTACCGAAGTGGAGTCGAAGGTTGTCTGTAGATTCCTTAAGACCTTGTTGATCTTGTTGTGGGGCATCATGTGGGCCCCCTTGGGGATCTCATTGACTGGCGTAGGGCACGGATATAGGGGTGAGGGAGTAAGGAAGGGGGAAGGAGAAGTGAGGGGTCTCATCTGATAGCCGACGGGTATCAGGCGATAGATCAGGGTTGGAGGAGCGCGTACAGTGGGTGAGCCAAGAGGATAGAAGCTGGAAGAGAAGTATAGAGGAGTGTGGGGAGGTGAGCAGGGAAGGGTGTGGTTCGGAGAGTCGGGGGAGGTTAATCCCCGAGGTCTGGTGGCTATCGTGCCGTCCTGATAGTGCGTGGGTCCTTTGGTTGAGTACCCTGTCCGTAAAGTGCTGGGCTCTAGCATGGTAGGGTCGTTAGTGCTGGTGGACTTGTTCTGCGCGTTCTTCCGTCTAGTCTGTTGGGCTTTTCCGGACCGATTCGTGAAACCCATGTCTTTCCCGAGCCGACTACCGTAGGACTGAAGGTAGTGATGGGCACAATCGAGTAAAAATAATCGAATGACTCGTAATGTGTTGTGTAATCGGGAGTACTCGATTCTTCCGGGATTACTCGAGTAACTTTACTCGGACCGTGTTATTCTTTTGTTTTCTCTTTTCTTACCATCTAAGTGATAGTCGACCTTATTGGCTGGACTGTTTATCATGCTATTTCTATTTAAAAGGCATATTCCCATAGAGCTCATTTTTCACCAACATTTTCTGCTGCTATGCAAAAATGACCCTTTATGGTTAAAATGTTGCACATGTATTTTCAATACAAAATACTCGCAGATGTAAGGTACACAATCGAAAAGCATGCTAACTAAGCGTATCACATTTCCGATTCTTTTTAAAAGTACTCGATGAAAGTTACTAGATTTTTTTACTCGGCACCTCGGCAGTCTTATTTCCACACTCGCATGGACGAAACTAATTACTGTCTTTCTTAATTATTCTATTGGCTATAATTTCTCTAGTAAAATGTAATTATTTATAAATAGAAACTAATTAGAGTAAGTTACAAAATAGAAAAAAAAATTAAAACTGTTTTCACTGTTATAAAGATACAATAATTATCAATTCCTTTAACATGAATGTATAAATAAAAGTTTATTTTATTAAAAAGGGCCACAACTTTTTTTTAGAGACTTCTTAAAACGTATACTTTCATATTGACTGTATATGCAACGTGAAACCTGAAAATAAGGGGGTGGAGGTCACTGTCAGTGTCAACTGCCTACTACAGGAAGAGATCATGGACATGTTATTAGTATCGAATTCCATTGCAAGACTCCCGATTATTATTATTATTATTATTATTATTATTATTATTATTATTATTATTATTATTATTATTATTAGCACCGCGTCTTACTACCCGTTCGGGTTATACGCATTTACGCTAATGTGCAATGGTAGGGTGATTGTGAGATGAAATGGAGGACCTACAGTTTAACGTGGAATCCGAACCACGGTGGAGGCCTGGCATTCCTCACATTCACAAGTTGTGATTAATACACATCTTGTCAGAGGTGAAGGAAGGGTTTGGCAATCAGATAAATCTGTGCCGGGACCGAGGATTGAACCCCGGACCCTCAGCACAGAAGTCTGACACCTTACCCCTAGACCACCAGGTCACCCCGATTAATATTGTCCAACCAATTGCAACGGGACGATTCGAGTAGAATGATTCGGTAAAAACTACTCGAGTAATTTTACTCGATTACTCGATTATTTTTAAAGAGAATCGAGTAATTACGCGATTCTTAGAATTACTCGATTGTGCCCATCACTAATTGAAGGAGGTATTGGACCCAAGGGGAAGGTGGTTAAGGCGATAAGGTGAAGCAATCATGTAAGGGTGGTTTGGGAGGAGGGGAAAGGCCTGGGGGGAAGGGAGGGGGAAGAGCGTGGAAGGGGCAGAGAGGGGGGCACCCGGCACTTTAGATGACGTAGGGGGAGATAAAGGGACCTCAGCACTCAAGATGGCATGGTGAGGCATGGAGGGGGAAGAAATAGACCTCGGCACTCAAGATGGCACGGTACTTTGGAGCGGTAGAATCATGACCCTGTGCTATAAGATATTGATTCTTTACTTATATTTATATTTGTGGTCAGTGCCACTACAGAACTGGTGATCTGATTTGGGGGATAGCCGCTTTTATCCCCCTCAGCCGTGCGTCAGACTGGGGAGGAGAGGTTGGTGAGGCGCGCTCATCCCTTCTACTGACGCAGCGCTGGACGAGAAGGGTGGGCGTGTGCAAGAGCGTACTAACTAGCTCCTAAATAAACCTGGTCCATGCAAGGTCTCTGGCCATGACCGGGTTAAACTTCAGAGAAGAAATTATTAGCTTGTAGGAGTCTTACAAATATCGCTTCTCACTGGAATCTACTTTTGGAACAGTTTTAATTCTCGTCTCACTATATTGATATTGTTTTATCTTGTGCGAATTTAGATCTCAATGGGAGGGGTTTGAACCCCCAAATATCCCCCTCCCCCGTGCTTACGACCCTGGTGTTAAGCCAAAACAATGAGGAACACTTATTCAATAAAACCATAAAAACTCAATATACAAATAGTAGAATTAAAACATAAGGAGTTTGAATTGAATGATGTCCTGTGTTTTTCATCACCCTGCAATCTTAAAAATTAGATAAAGTTAATCAATTTTGTTTAAGAAGTTTAATTTAAATTTGATGTTTCCTGTAAGCTTTAACTGCTATCTTAATTGTACGTTATCTCTTTAATTATTAGTAGGACATTCGAGAACGTTATTAAATTTTTCACATTAGACGTAACGATGAGGCTAGATTCCAGGTGACTTCCTGGTTGAGATCACGGCCATATTCAATCAGTTCTACCAGCAAGATTGGTCAACGTGCTTTAAGGTGAGAGTGTAGGGGGGACACGCAAAAAGGTAATGTTTTTGGATTTCTTATTGCAAAACCTTATTTTGGCCAAAATAATTACTATATTTATTCAGTAAAACATAGAGTTTAATAAAAAAAATTTACATGGTGATACAAACAGTAGTTGAATATCCGTCATGAGCAAATTTACTAAATTGAGAGAAATACCTGTCATTAAATTCCAGGACACCCTTGACAGGTATTCAAGAACTTTGTAGGTCACAATTTGAATAAATTTAAACTCTATGTTTATATTGGATAAATATTTGAGTTATTTTAACAACAACAAAAAGTTTTGCCATAGAAACTGCAGAAACGATTACCTTTTCTTGCATCCTCTACACTCCTGTCATAAGTTGTGGCCCTATTAAGACCTTGGTAATAAAGTATATTCATGGCTTATTTGGTGCTGCTTGACAGCTAGCAGAGGCTATCAGAAGTTATCAGTAAAGCCAACATTGTCTGAAAGTCACCTTTGTCAACATATTTGGAAATAATTATTATTTACTAAGTATTACTATTATTATCACTAAAAAAATATCAATCACTTTTAACAATGCTTCCCCAAGGATTACAGTAGAGTTGTATTTTCCATAATCAAATTAAAGAAAAAATAGTCTAATAAATTCATTATAATTTTTCTTTTAATTTGGTTGTTAAATAGTGCGTGAAATTATACATTTAATGGTATATATTCAGATATATTTTTTATAACTTGCTTCGCATAGCTTTAATAGAAATAAATTATTTTTGATAGCCTAATATAGGGAAAAAGTTTGTGAAATAATATAAAGTTTAAATTTTGTAACACGAGTATTAGTATCAGTCAACATTCACTCGCCAACAAGGACGCCTACGTCAACAACTGGCAGCATGGCTTCTATTCAGTGGCCATATTTGTTCTTTGGCATCTAAGGCCACTTTTAACGAGCTATTGCTTTTAATAATTCATTTTAATTAAACAGCAAACGCAATCTTAAAAACAAAACAAACAACCAAACGGTTATTCTTATGACCAAATCTAACCATTTTAAATAGACATTATAACAGTAAATTATAATATAAAACACAATTAATAAAACCACGTGCATGTGTCCACAAGTTGAAGCGAATAAAATATTATATGGTTTTTTTACCGTCGTTCCTCAGTCCAAATGAAAAGACTAAATAACAAAGCTATCAACTCACCATGGTCGCCCTATTTGACCATCTAAACAACACGCCCAACACTGCCGGTCCCACACATACACATATCAACACTCTGAGTTTCAAACTAAGCTCCACGACTGCGTTCCCGAGGCTTCCCACCAGGCAGCGCTAGCGTCAGCGGAACCAGGGGAAAGGTTCCACTGAGATGGAGATGCTTCGAGAATCGTCTAGGTGGCTTCGCTAATGTTCTCCATCCATCCAGTGCGTCGGTTCCCCCCACGTGATTCCTAAACTCCCGCCCTCTTGGGATAGCATATAAAGTGTCGTTCGGCCAAGTGAAGCACTCTTGGGACTTGTTCGGTTTAAACTAGGTGGGTAGCGTTGAGCTACGAGGCGTTGAGAGAATGTAAACAAAATTCCGTTGCGGCCTAGAAGTAATTATTAAACTTATATTTATTTTTCAAAATTCTTTTTGGATATGTTATTATATATTTTTAAAACACTTTTTGTGAAGATGCTTCGTTGGAAGACTTGATATGATATGATAATATTTTTTCTAAGACTTTAATGTGGGAATAGACTACTCAACTTTCATTTACCGGTTTGATTATATTTAGTGAGAATATTTTTCCAAGTACTTTAATATGGAAATAGACTATTAAACTTTCACTTTGTTCTTTGATTATATTTAAGGAGAATATTATGCCTAAGATTCTAAAGTTGAAATATACTCGTAGAACTTTCATATCTCTGTTTTAGAATAGAATCTATTATGGAGATATATTTCAGTATGAGCTTTACTATAAGACAAGATTTATTTACGATGAATCAAATTAAAACTTAATCATGGCTAGTTATATAATTCTATTGGTTAATTTTTTTTAGTTAGACCATTATGCCAAGTTTTATATGCACTTATTATTTGCCACTTAGGCTCTTAAATTAATATTATTTTGTCAGATTAAGTCCTGAAAGTTATGAAAACTTTTAATAGTTCTCGTCATGTTTGAGACTTGTTGAGGGACATATATTTTTATCTTGAAGCTATCTTACACATATAGCTTGGTTTATAGTAAGTGTTAGGAGCGCATCTGGAGTTTGTGTTAGCCTTGGGTTTCTCTCGAATTAGTAGCATTTTATTATTTGATTATTTGTACCTGTTATTATTGTTGGCCCCTGGGCAACTAATTTATTTAGGACTTAATATTTGTTTAGTGTATCATAATATGTATTGCCTCCAATTATATGTGTGCAGACAACTTCAAATGTATTAAGCAAACTTTCAACGCATAGTTTATATAGCTACCACAAGGAACTTAAATTTAAGTTTAAAGTAAAACTTAAATATTAACTTAGGCTTACTTGAGATTTTTTCTTCAACATAGAATATTTTTTATATATTTAAATATCACTTTCTTGGATATTTATTTGTTGTAACAATAAATAATGCTTGAAATAAAATTGCAACATCACATTTATCTCCTACTTTAATTTTGGTATCCCTGTCTTTTCCTAGTTAGGAACATTATAAGGTATACAAAAGCACCACTTCTACTGTAAAATAATGAGTAAGATAGTTGCCTTTTCTTAATTTCCGCAACCAGGTGGGTTGCGAGTCACTGAGTAACAATCATTTGTTCTCAGATCATTTTTACTCTGTTCAACTCAGGTGCCCCACTCTAATTAATTTGTTTGTTTGTTACATTTTGCACCTTCAAGCTATTAAGGGCTAGGAAGGAGGTTGCAGTTTGAGTATTTAGGCGTATCTAAGTTACTGTTAATAATTCTATTACAAATTTTAATAGCACATTTTATTTTTTTAATATTAATTCGGCTACCTAGTAATCCGTGTTTTCTTTTGTGAATATTAGTTCGGTGTGCGAGCGTGCTATTCTTGGAACATAGACGGGTTTTTTGGTCATCTTTGAATAATTATTTTTCCTATATAATATTGAATCGTGTGATAGAAAAAAATATCGAGTGTTTCTCAGTGATCAATATACATTATTCGAAAATTCAAGTCTGTGTATCAAGACTATAAAATATATCTTTTAACCTCAAGATTGTGTTATACTGGCCACTGGGCTAAACCTCAAGTTTTAAGATTTTTATGTATTTTTTGAAAAACTCTGTGAAATGTATTTAAAAAATTTTTTTAATAATAGTGGGTCTTTCTCAGTGTTCATTAAATGAATAGGCTAGGACTTCAAGTTATAGGTTATTTTAGTTTTATAAAAGACTTAGTTAAGAGTAGGGAATTTAAAATAGATTTTTTTTAAATTAGGATAGCTTTTTATTTTATAATTATTATTTTTTACGATGAAGAGGACGGTGATGGATATGATGATGGGAAAGAAGCTCTTGCGACACCGTTGGAAAACACTTAAAGGTAAAAGCCAGTTCATAACAAATATAACTTATTTGTAGTAATAGTGTTAAAAAGATTTATTACAGTGTTTTATTTCTCTGTGTAATTTTACACGTACAGATTTTTCACATTTATAATATTGATAACAATACTATTAACAAATATTTTTTTTAATTAAAAATATTTGATAAGTAAAAATAATTCAATAATAATATCAATTAATATTATATTAAATAGTACAATTTTATATATTGTAGAAAAAATCAATAATTAATACTAGAACTAACATCAACATATCAAGGTCAACAATAAATAAATAAAACTGTAATATGTGTTTCTTGTATAGACCTAAAGTTTTGACTTTAAAAAGTGAACTCTGTTAAAGGGTTAACTGGTGGTCTAGGGGTAAGATGTCAGACCTCTATGCTGGGGTTTCGGGGTTCAATCCTTGGTCTCGGCACAGATTTAACTGCTTGACAAACGCTTATTTCATCTCTGACAAGACGTGTATTAATCACAACTTGTGAATGTGTGGAATGTCATGCCTCCACCGTGGTTCGGATCCCACGTTAAACTGTAGGTCCTCCATTTAATCTCACAATCACCCTACCATTCCATATTACACATTAGCGTAAGTGCGTATAACCCGAATGGGTTGTAAGACGTGGTGCTAATAATAATAATAATAATAATAATAGTAATAATAATGGCTATGCTGAACATATGTTTTTGCAGATCATATTGTTTGGCGTAGGGATACATAATTTGGTTTGGTAGCTTTTACTAGCTGTCAGGCAGTACCAAAGAAGCCTTGGGGCTTCTATACCTTCATTCAACTGTACGTATGTATAAATATATACAGGGTGTATTATAATTATTTGTGAAGTAACTGGGGTGTGTATAGTAGACAAAATGTCCATGTAAACACATGTGCTATGTTGGATGATCCCCGAGATAAGACCTCCAAAGTTATCCTGGAATTGTTAAAAGCCCCTGTAAGTGCCGTATTACTGCAGATAAACAGGCGTGGCTGCAGCTACATGAACAGAGCTGTATAAAGTAGGGTGACCCTTCTCAGCCCTAATTAACTAACGTGTATTCTAAGAAATATTTTTCATGCATTTATTTTTAAATCTATGTATCGCTTATAAAAAAAATCTTAAAATAACTTGAAAATTATTTTTATGTGTAGCCATGGGGCTACATCGGTCATCGGTCTTTCTTAGAGATAAAAAATAATATATAAAACAGCGTAGCCATATTATGTCCACACCGGGCTGCAAAGGGTTAACAATCTTATCTCAGAAGTATCGAACATAGGATATGTGTTCATAAGGACGTTTTTTGTTGTTTTAGGTCTACTTTACATACACCAGTTACTTCCAACTTAAATTGATAGCGCCTGTATATAATTTTTCACCACATCTCATTACCCGTTCGGACTATACGCAAATGTACAAATTACACAAATATTTTAGAAATTAGGAGGGCTGAATTCAGATAAAGTGTATCAGAATTTGCTTGGAAGATATATTGAAAAACCATTATTTTAAAACAGCCCTTGGTACCCCCGGCAAGGTTTTTAACCTCAATCATCCATCATCACGAGAGTGAAGTTTTAGTCAGACCTATCGACCACCGAACGGGATTATAAATAATTATTCACGCTCACGTTTTTACTGACTAATCTCTAAACATATTATGTTGGTTTTTTTGCCAAATTTAATTATTCGTGGCCATGCTAACAACTGATCGTTGAGTTCGGCTAGTTCAGTTTGCCTATAACAATTTCATACTTTATAAATTGAGCCTCGGATATAAAACGTGGAAAAAAAAAGTCATACCAGCTACTCGAAATAAACGATTTTCTTGTAATTTAATGTAAATAAAACACTCTTTTTATGTTCACATTACAAATATAGGTCACAAGGGATTTATATTTCAAAAACTACTCAGAACTCCTCTTAATGAAGGTGTTTATTTATTTTATTTATTAACTATCTCTAAAGGATCTCTCGGTATTTCATTAAATAGTTACTTTTGTTTTATTAATTGAAACAAGGCAAGTTGTAAACTTTTCTTGGGAGCACACTCGTTTCCGTTAAATTCCTGAAACTTTTTTATTACAAGTTAATTTGAAAACTATAATTATGAGCAGTGATTATTTTTATTGATATAAGTCACAAAAGTTTGAACACCTTCACTTTTGTATTACGTGTGCTCTGTGGAATAATTACTTACAAACGTGTGGTTTTTGGTAAGTTAGCACATATTAAATTAAAATAAATTAATTAGGCAAAAAATTATTTGATGATGATCAATATACAAAACAAATAATATTTTGTATGATTTACTTACTTATTTGGATTACTCTGATTATAAAGCAAAGTATGGTTTAAATTTTTAGTTCTTTAAATAATGTAGCTATGCTTTAGAAAAAGACCTACCCGGTCATTGTGGTTACAATTATGCCTATCTGTTTATCACCCGATAATTTAAATCGTTACTAGTGGTCACATACTCACATCACTTAAGCTTCGCAAATACATTAGACTACCATTATTGTAAAATGAAAAGTTTATACAGTATCTTCTTAGTTTTAAAAATATTTAAAATGTTAGTAAATGTGAAATAGATTCTTTGGTTTCATGCTTTATATTTAATAAGTTACTTTAATTTAAAATTATTTTTTATAAATAAATCTTTATCTTTTTTAATATGTAAAAACCCTCCATATGTTGCCAAAGATTACAAATGGAAACTCTTTTAATAAATATTTAGTAATAAATAAAATGATAGAATATTAGAAAAATGATAGAGCACAAATAAAAGTAAAAACACTAACACATATTTACACACATTTCAATATTTCGATGTTATTATAGCATCTTCCTCATGATAGCATCGAAATATTGAAGTGTGTGTAAATATGTGTTGGTGTTTTTACTTTTATTTGTGCTTTACCTTTTTCCTAATATTCTATCATTTGATTTATTACAAAATGTTTTTGCTCAATGCCCTTTTTTTATCAATATTATCTTAATAAATATTGAAATGGTATATGTATAATACATTCTATTTTCTATAATGCTAGGGATATTATAATGACATTTTCAAATACGTATTTTTAGAATACTTTATTTACATTGGTATAAGAAAATGTAATTTGAAATTAAGTAGGTGGGTAGAAAATGTCCTCATTTATAAGGTATTAAAAATTATTTTAAGTATTAGAATTGATTTGATTTAACAATTCGTTAAACTATCTCATTCATTAAGCTACTAATTAGGATTTAAAGGTTTTCCTCATTTATCATTATGTATATATATATATACATATATATATATTAATCAAACTTATTCATCCTTAGTAAAAATAAAACATAAAACCAAATTAAAGGTAATATTAAAATCCAGCCGAAAGTGATTATGCCAAATTATATTAAATTTAAACTTCTTGAATAATTTTGATTAAATTTCACTAATTTATAAAAGGTCAACACAAAAATAAAGGCGTCGATATGGCGTATTATCTGGTTCGTCACTGATGCAGATGTTGGGGTTTTAATCTCATCTGTGTGCACTGGGGTGTTTTTTTTTTGGTAAATGGTTTCCCACTCACACACTCTCTCTCTTTCTCTACGCGAATGCAAACACAATTCCTCCAAGTTTTAAATTAATCATCCTTTACCTTTTATCGACTGTATTCAAATATCACTGACGGGTAGTAAGAAGTGAAGTAGTCAAGAACACTGGACGGATTAAAACAACAAATATCATGTTATATTTAAAAAATGTATTTCCAGCCAGGACTACACTCTCAGCCTCCCTGACTTTAAGGAATATATTATTTAATCTTCACTGAGAAAATTGATGTAGGGACTATAACATTACAGACCTGGAATTTTTGTTTTGTCTTGAACCAGTATAATGCCATTAGTTTTGGTTTACAAAAGGGAGTATTTGTGCGAGTCCATTTCACGCAGTTGTACTATTACAAGTCAAAGAATGGGTCTTCAACAGAATCTATGTAATGAGACAAAATCTGGTGCTACATGAAACTTTTTGATGACGTTTCACTCATCCCAGTTCGGAATGTGATATTTACATTGTTCTCGATCAATGACGTATATTCTACCATTAGGGTGGAAACGTAGTCTGTACAGGGGTATCTTCGTCCGTTCCCGATTAGGGCAGCCATCTTGTACTTGTACTCTGTGTAGGTAGTGAGTGGTTTCCTTTGCATTTCAAGTTTAATTATATCAATAGATAGAAAAAAATAAAAATAAACTTTAAAAAGTTACTATTTCAAGAGAAAGTGAAACTCAAAATTATCATTAATGGAAGATTATGTGAGTGAGCTAGTGAAAAAGTGGAAATTAGGAAAATATGCGGAAGTGTTTTGTGGTGAGTTCATATCATCACAAGCTCAACATTTTAATGCGCACGATTATAGATGTATTTGATTATTAGGCCTATAAGAAATACAATAATTTGTAAAATATCGTGACTGTTACCATTAAAATGGCGTAAAGCCACTGAACAACGTTATATTTAAATAATCTGAGCTAGTCTTTTGGGTCTATTGTTATTATAACAGTACAAGCAGTAAACCCTTCCAATACCTAATGGATTTTGTACCATGTCTTTGGAGAAATAGTAGTACCTTCCTGGCTTTATTTCAACACACATGGGCTTGCAACATTAAGCAATGGGCTATTTCCATTGCTACTGTTAAAATTGAGGACGTCACTACTATGACGATTTAACATGATTCCATTCTCGTGCTGGAAACACATACGTATGTGAAAACCATAACGCGTCATGTAATAATCCCAAGATCACCGTTTCTCAGTCAGGACTGGAAAGACATACGTAGTTCCGTGTGTAAAACCAGTAGATTTCTTTCAGTGTTAAACTATCTGGGTGGTCTGAAAAACGTAATTTAAAACTATATGAAACAAATCGTATAAAGTTGATGGTGGAAAGTGGGAAGAAAAGTAATAATAGTAGAAGTTAAAGGGAAAGCAGGGGTAAAATAAGATGAAAGTTAAAGTGGAAGAAGGTTGTATTCAGGAGAAGAAAAGAAGAGTGAAGAAAGAGAAGGCTATTAGGAAACGTCTAAAGTGCAACTGTCTTGAAAAATAGGAGATAATTTAACATCCCTTTTTGAAATAAATGCTTTTAGTTGTGGTTTACCAACTTTGATTTTTGCTCCATGTTTTACTAAAACTGCTTGTTTATGTAGAGAGAGATAAAGAAACTGTAAAATCATAGTTATTAATTTGTTTCTAATTAAAGTTGAATTAAATCGAATTAGTAAATTAACACCTCGAATCACCAATGTTAACCTAGACGCAGATAGGAAGATATCATTAGAATGGACCTGAAAGATATAGGCTATGGTGAGTTGGACTGTATAGAACTAGCCTAAGATAGGGTAAGTGCAGCAATGAACATTCGAGCTCCTAATACCAAATATCAAGTAAGTCGCCAAAGTATACGAATGCACCAAAGTGGAAACTGGAGTAGATGCTATTATTGCAGTTAGAAGTCATTAAAAAGGAATATGAGCCCTCTTGGTCATTGCAACAGCAACTACCACTACTATAATTTCCAATACGCAATTGCTGTTAATAAAGCTATATCAACAATCCGATTATATAAAGCTGTTAATATACCAGCATTATAAGATTTAACATTTTTGATAGTAAAATACCAAACAATAAGACACTAAATTTAAACCATCTATCAGATGTATAATTATAATTAATTCAGGTATAATAATTATGTATATCAATGATGATACAAACCAATATTATTAAAATAAAACGATTAATATTATAATACCCGTGTACGTGGTAGTCACTATGTAGGATTACTAAAGAAGAAAAAATAAAACATATCTCATAAATCTGATTGATATTCATACAATTACTCCTCAGTACAACTGGGCGAGAGTTGAACCCATGAAGTCCCCCTCCACAAGCAAACGATAACGATTCACACGCCTTTATCCACCTAACTAGAGGTGTGTTTTCTTTATAAAATCATGTTGAAGATTTCAAACATTATAAAAGTAGGCAATAAACGGAAGAAATGTAATTTAAACTTAGCCATAAAAGCTCTAGTAACTAATTGAGTCACAAATTCTTGGAAGGCAACTAAAACACAACGAATGATAATGGTTTAGACAAAGTTAACGATCTTTATCTTAAGTAGCATTGTGGCATACATGTTGTATCCGGCCGATAAGATTAGGTGAGCTGATTGTACCTCTGGCTATGAATCGGTAGGTTAAGCTTTGATCTTAAACCAGTCCTCTTTTTTTATTCAACTATCCACCTGGGCTATCCTAATTTTATTCAACTACCTATCCAGTCTATCCTAATTTAATTAGTTGAGGTACGGATGAGGCAGGTAGAATTAAGAAAAAATGTATTTGAACTTGAATGGAACGATATTGAGAAATTATTTATGAAAAACTACCTCAGTAAATATGTCCGAGATTCGAACTCTGACCTCTTCATTGCAGAAAAACCAAACTAAACAAAGACTGTCACATTTGGCTACGTGCCCATTTTTGGGGGTCATATTATTTATTTATATTTTAGCACTGTATCTTACTACCCGTGCGGGTTATACGCATATGTACTTATTACACTAATGGGCTAGGGCTTTGGAAGAATTAATTTAGAGTAAATGCACCCTCTTTTGCTTGGGAGGAGTTTGTAAAACCATATAGGGAAAGCCACTCTCAGTGCACCTGATAGTAATCGAACTCCGATCTGCCCATCTTCGGCAGTCTAGTCCAACACGATAGTAGCGCGTTAAACCACGCGACCTCCAACGTGGGTAATTTTAATTAATTCGTTCTAAATATTGAGCATTGTTAAAATATGAATGATCGTATCAATACATTTATATCAAACATGAATGATTACACCTTCCGAAATTGTAAACGACACATAACTTGCTAATAAATGTATGTTTGCCTTTTATCAAAACCATGTGTGTAAATAGAAAGGATTATCAAATGGAATAGCCTGAAATGGGAAGTTTACCTTTAAAGACAGCATTATTATGTGTCTACAATTTTGTAGTGAATTAACTTTTAGAATATTTTGATAGCCTAAATATTTATGTTATGTAGGAATATTTATAATTATTTTTAGGCTTTGTAGTCTAGTTATTCGTTTTGTTAAATCTGTTCTAAAAAATATAAATTGGAAATGTGAAATAAAGAATGTAATATAAGATTAATAAGAAAAAAATAAAACTCTAATTTCATGTACAATAGATTTAACGACATGTTGTAAACATTACAATGTAAAATAAAACGATGACATGATTGTGTTTTGAGAATCCAGTTGAATGTTTACTTTCATTATGAAATTTATATCGCCAGAACAGCTTAAATATAGCAGTACTTACAACAACTTTGTTTGGTAATATTTAGTTTACACTTTCTTTTAAAAGTTTCGGTGAATTTGTTTGAAAAGTTCCGATAGGTGAGGCCAGAATGTAATTAATTATTTATTTGTGATTCGAGAACAGATTTTTATTTACCTCGTATTGAGAAAAGTGCATTGTTAAGCAGCGTTGAGTTTCTAATTATAGTAATTTAACTCTTACGATTTTCTTATCATGTACTGTACGTGCAAATATTTTCTGAAACATAGCAATTGGTTCAGTAGCCAATAAATTGTTGCACGGGAAACATTCAAGTGAACTAAACAACTTTACAAATTTATCAAAACTATCGATTATAGTTATACTATCAAATATTTATATATGAAGCAGACGACATGTTTTACCATCCATGGTGTCTTCAAAAGAATAAAATGTTAATTAATTTATCAATAATCTATTATTATTATTCAGTTATGAATCATATCAATGATAATTCAACTTAAGTTTCATTATTAAGATTAAGGTGGGGTTGTAGGGAACGCGAGAAAAGGTCAGTATTTTAGAAGTTTTTAAAGCGAAAAATTTTTTTTTAAATAAATCAAATATTTCTTCAGTTCAAACATAGAATTTAATTTTTTTCACATGATGACTAACAACAGTTGTTGAATATCTCTCATGTGGCACTAGACGAATAACTTTTTAAATTAAGATAAAAAATGTTATTAAATTCCAAGACATCCTTGGCAGATATTCAAGAAATATTTAGATCATCATGGGAAAAGAATTAAACTCAATGTTTGCACTGAAGTAATATTTGATTTATTTTGACAAAAAATATGTTTTGATATAAAAACTACAAAAACAATCATTCTTTTTAGCGTTCCCTACATCCCCACCTTGAGATATTATTTTAAGGCCTATATTACATATTATAAGATAGTGTGTTAAGTTATTTTTTACTAAAACATATCATAAGTTCGAAGTATCGCTGGGATAGAGGTGGAATCAGTGCCGTTTTCATTTATTTTTTGTGAACATCGCGTCTTGAGGCTATTAACTTATTTTAGACCAGTGGTATAAGTGTAAAGAAGGTATAATTCAGAGTTAATGGGCCTACACTTACGTGGAGGGATAGTATGAAACCATTAGTAAAAAAACCTTAGTAAACTCCATCGATATTCGACCCCCAAACTATTTGTCATATACATATCATGCCAGGCGAGCCTTACACTTTAGTACGTGTAGCTTTATAATATATGAAGTTATTGTTAATATTAATAAATTCATAAATATTAATATACTGCCAATATAAACATAATTTACACAATTATATTATTCCCATACCTATGGTACATTAGTTATCTGTAATAAATATCATATTAAATAAGATATTTTATAACTATTGACTATTCAATCATATATTTAAAATACATAAATATACATTTATACATGTATATATATATATATAAATATTTGTATATATATGAGTATAAGGAATATTATGAATATATATATTTATATCCATATACAGGATGTTTGGAAACTCATAGTCCAAACTACACATAAAGCTTGTGTGAACCAAAAGTAATACAAACTCCCTGTACATTTACATCCGGAAATCTATGTTAATACCATCAAATTGTGTTCGAAGTTTCGATGTACAGCGCCTGGATAGCAAAGCTGTGTACAAGTTTAATAGGTGTCAGGCACGCGGCACTGCAAGTGTGACAGTGGGAAAAACTTTCTGTAATATCGGACCGTTAATGATGACCCTCGGAGCGTATTCGAATTTATAGATGGGCTGTTGTGTTGTTTACTATAAATAGTTGTATATTCTGCTGCCATGCTCTAAGATGTAGAGTTGTGCAGTGCCGCGAGCCTAACTCTTATGCAACCTGTTGTACACGCATGCTTGAACAGCTTTGCTATCCCGGAGCTGTACACCGAAACTTTTGACACAATCTAATGGTATTAACATATTTCCCCTGATGTAAATGTATAGAGATTTTTTATTACTTTTGCTTCGAACAAGCTATATGTGAAGTTGGGCTATGAGTTTCCAAACACTCTGTAAATTATATTATATTAAGTATATATTATATTATATTATATTATATTATATTATATTATATTATATTATATTATATTATATTATATTATATTATATTAATTATATTATATTATATTATATTATATTATATTATATTATATTATATTATATTATATTATATTATGTATATTTATATATTTTAAATATAAGATATATCTGTATTCATGTATATATTCTTATATATGTATCCATATATATTAAACATGTGTGCATACATATATATTCATATTTTTATATACATATAAATAATAAAAACTTTTTGCAATCATTGGGAACAAATTTTAAAATAAAATAGTATTAATGTATCATTTTAACATTTTACGGAAATGAAGTATTATTATTTCTAACCAAATAATTTGTTTGATACATAAATGCCAAAAATAACTAAGATTATAAAATTTTAGAAGTGTAAGCATTGATTTAAAAACCATGCACATAATTATAGCTGATAGCCTTGTAGTTTACAATCAATTGATGGATTTATTGTTTACGATCTGTTTTGAAATATGTTATTATTGTTAAACTATAACATTATATTTAACTATTTTAACCAAGAGATTGCTGTAGATAATATGTTTCTAAAGAAGGTTTTTATTCCCAGGTTTGAACCGCCTCAGTTCAAAGGCAGCTAGCTGTTTCTGGGGGGCTACTTCACAATGCGGCTCCTTCTCTTGACGCCATTTATATCCGTGTTAGGTCTGACGTTCTGTGCCGGGGACATCTTCAAATTCCTCGGCGTCTCTACCGAAGAGCTGAAGCTTTTCCAGAGAGGACTGAGAGCATTCATTTCACATCCCGATGCAGAAAACATTCTGACGTCAGACATAGTAAATATGAGAACAGCGCGGAGAGGATACTTGGGCAAGGAACATGATTTCTCCTTCAGGGGTGAGTTCAACGACACGAAAACCATAGTTCGACACATCAAAATGTTTTGTAAAAATTTGGCTAGTGCCATTTTGAACAGTAAATCTTTAAGGAATTTGCTGATTGAAAGAAGTTACATATACCGTAGCCTTGACGTACCCATAGAAATAGTATTCTTGGTCATGGCAAACCCTATCATAGAGGTAATGTTAGACCAATTGAATGAGCGTTCTTTGAACGTTAAGGTGCCCCCACGACTGACTTTCGCCAAACTCGTCTTTGGTATGACTGCACTTCTGTCTGCACCGGATGAAGAACGCTTCCTGGGAATGACATATTCGGACAAGGAAGAACTTCAAGGAGATTTGAAAGTGATCAAAACCATACCAGCATTCAAGTTAGCAAACCCTTACTATCATATGAGGAAAAACCCCAGGTTTATCAACCTATTCCCAAACATTGGAAAAAAGCCAACAGAAAATATAGTAGATAAACTGCAGGTTGCCACACGTTACCTCGAGCGTCACATGTCGGGAATAAAAAACTATACCGCGGAGAAAACTTTAGAATATGCCAAGAAGCATTTGGCCTTGGCTAAACTATACAGAAAGTTCGAGAAGAAAACGTTGTTGTACATTGAACATTTCTTGAGGCATGTAAATGACGACAGCCTTGCGGAGAAGATGGTTTGGGAACTGACTCAGAATCTGCAGACGCATGAACTGGTAGAGCCGTTCCTTTGCTTTATTTCATCAATACCAGATCAGCTGCTGAAGAGGTACAAATACACGGAGCTGGAAATAGAATCGGAGCTCAGGGTCATCTATAAGCTCATTTGTTCTTTGGCCACGAAAATTTTAGGATTCCTGGACTATGATTACAAAGGTAACCTCTCATTAAAATTTTTAGAGTCAAAGCCTCAACTCATCTACGATTCCGAAGAAGATTTAGTTCTCACACATAAGCTAGAGAGTGCAGGCTATGAGGAACTCCTTATAGAAGAAACTAAAAGGTCGTGAAGTAGACTATTGTGAGCTTTTTATGCAATTCTTGCACAGTGTTATAAGAGTGATGTTTCAATATCACTCCACTTATAACGTCTTTATTTGAAAGTCAGACCCGAATTTGTGTTCAAAAAGAGTTCATCATTCCATTCCGTGATATGGCTGCAGTGTATGAGATTTTAATTCCGTGGGGTATTTTAAACGTTTCTTTATTTTAATAAACATTCGTTTTGAAATTATTCTGTTGAAAAACTAAGAAAATCACTGAAAATTTAAACTAATTATTTTTTATGCCTAGAATTTGTGTTGTGTACATTCTATTAAAACATAACTACGAGAGCAAATATTTTTATTTTTTAGTTTGAAGCACGAGGTTTTTAAGGACGATTTCAATTCTTTATTCACTGTTCAATTGAACGTCGTTCCTGCATGAACTGTATTTGCATGGATATAGCGACGTTCAATATCATGTTATTTTTAATATTCTCTAATTATTTAATAATAATATCACTATGGCATTTATAAAATTCTAGGTCTCCTAGATCGAAAATCATTTCACTTCTCTTACGCCTTGTTTCGAATTTTATCGATTATTGTGATGGTATTCATTTATGTCCGTCGAAAATATTGTGTTGGTCAGTGGGATAGAAATGTATTGCTAGATCAATTATTTAGTACTACTTTTACGGCAATCTTTTTTATATCAATGTTACAACTTTACTTATAGCTTGATATAGATTTATATCAAAGTTTCAACTCTACTTATAACTCGATAAAGATTATATATTTTACATAATAAATATTTCAATCTTTTTCTAAACGTGTACCGTCATCAATGATAACTATTGTTTTGTTGGTGAATAAGGACTAGAGATAAAATTTAATTTAATATAAAGGGGTTTTATACAAATTAAAAAGATTGTCCCTGAAACGAGCTTAAGTATTCGTTAACCTTTTAGAAGTTAGAAGAAATAAATATTATAAATGTTGCTACTTCTTTATTTCAGTATAGAAATTAATACCTTGGCAGTAATTGATTATAGCCGTTTCAGTGACCGCATCGTCTAAAGCACCCCATTTGCAATAAACTATACTGCCGATGACTGGAAGATTGGAGTTCGAACTGCTGTCGGGCATTCTGAGGGTCTATTTTCCTATCAGATTTTCTCCTCTCCTTCCAGGCAAATACGGGTGTACTTATTCTAAATATAACCTTCTTACTCCCTAACACATTATCGTAATTAGTACATAGGCGTAGTTAGCTTTTTGATCTTGCTATCTGTTTGAGGATCGCAGCTACTCAAAAATATGTTTGTGTTTTTTTGTTCCGGTATGTATTCCAAATCATCTTAGGTAAATTTCAGCGGAATTTTTAACGGGCATTCTTTGAGCCTAGGCGAAGCGATGTATCTACATAGCTTTTTCAATCTGGCTATCCGTTCCAATATGGCTCAAACGGTTTTGTGTTTAGTAGCTTATCTCAAGCGATTTTAATTTAGAATTCCAAGCAATCAATCGAGTATGTCTTGGGCGTTTTATTTTATTTTGACATATATTGCGAGACTGGCGTCTTAAACAGTGTGAATAACAATGATTATATATTGATATAATGTGTTTTGAATATATTATTAGCTTGTTTGCTGGCTAGCTTGATCATCAAAGAAAAATACATACCTACTTTAAATCCAAGGAGAAATTAGAGGATAAATTTCAACTCGAAATCCAAAGAAAAACATTAAGAATGTAGTAACGATCTCTTTTTTATTACAATTTAGGTAACTCAGTAACTTCTCTTAAGAAAACGAATATTAATTAAAAGTATAACTTTCCAATTTGGCAACGAGCTTAAAAGAATGACAAGGGATTGAACCCGTAGCAAAGAGAAACATATTCCTACTAAGCTATGACAGAAATATTAAAAAATTTTATCAGTCGTTATTTTTATTTTTAAATAACTAAGTAGTTATTGACTAATCGGGAACTTGTATACACTCATATTAAAGATAGTTTAAAGGTCTTTCATTTAAAATAAATAAATCGAAAATTAAGCAAGTGGTCTACAATATGTACGGAAAAAAGCACTTAGAAGCGTCGGTCATCTTGATGACGTCATATCTCCTGTTCGCGGAAGATTTTTCTTGGCATTCTTATCTGAAAAATCATGACTAGATAGGTCTACCGTCTGCAAAATGTCATGCTTGTATAAAAAGGCGCAATATCAATTCCTTACGCTGTTCAGCTATGTATGAGCGTCCTGAATAAAGAAAAACTCTTCTCCCCACCCCCTTCCCAAAACTAGAATCAAGTGCCATGATTTGTACTTACACCAAGTAATCGTGACATATGTTTACTGCTTAAACTCGGTTTTTTCGACACTGCTTCACTCGCTTATGATATAGTGAGATGGTATATATGGTATATATACCTTGATTCCAGAAAAAGAAGGAGTGCAACAAAAAAATTTCAGCTCAATCCGATAAGTAATTTTTAAGTTTACTAGCGACAAACAATTAGATAGACAAATTTTCTCAAAATAGACTATTTGGTTTTTTTATCGTTTATTCTACCCAGAAAAAGTAGAAACCCCACAAATATTTGAATGTATAGAGTGTTGGGTCTATTTTGTTCCACGTTTTACTATGCGTGTGTACTAACTATATATTTATAATATTTACACTAATAATTTAGGGATAAGGAAGGTAGAGTTTTGAATAAACGAACACTCATTTGCCTAAAGGAAAAGTAAAAAAAAAAAATTTAAGCCACCTAAGCGGGATTTGCTATCAGACATACTTGTCACCGGTTAAACAGGCAATACAAGACTTAATGGTCTCAAAATTAAGTACAAGGAGAGTAGCTTTTATTAAATACACTTTTATTTGTAATGAGAAAGAATAGTAACATTATCTTTGAGGAAACCACCGTGAGTGCATACAGCCTGGTTGTGAACACCAACCTTTCCATCGTTTGTGGAGATGGTCCGTTGAAATACAATAATAATATATTTAATGTTTTGGTTGTTAAGACCCCCAGAGAAACTATCTGAAAATTCTCCCCAACTCTTATCGCTCGCTCACTCATTCACTACCTTCATAACCGCTTCGGTGTTAGAATAGTCTAAAGCGTCAATCTCACAATAGACTGGACTATCGTTGATGGGAAGATCGGGGTCTATATATTTGTCTGATGTGCTGATAAGGCTTTTTTTCTAAATTGCTTTCACTCTCCCTTCACTCAAATGTAGATACATTTCATTTAAATTCAACCTTCCTCATCCATAATATATTAGCGTAATTGGTGTATCCCTAAAGGTGGTAAGACGCGATGCTATAAAAAAAACCTCCCTTCACTCAATCTTTACTCACCCCTTACCTAATAAATCTCTCAATCACTCCATTCACTTCTTACAAACTCATTCACTCACTCTTTACTCAGTCATTTCACTAAGCCTTTATTTTCTCCTTTCTCACTACATTCACTCACTCCCCTCTCCATCGTTCATTTTCTCCCTCCCTCTCTAACCTCTTGTTTTAATCTAAAAGTATATTATCAATGAGGAGGTTGAACAAATGCCCGCGGTATATCAGGCTTGCATGTTCGCTCGTATTTTAATGGAACAAAATTATAATTAGAGCCAGTATAGCCAACAGTGTCAAATTAATTAGTGGTTAACATTACCAAATGTACTACATAAATATATTCCCTCTTTTTGTACTTTACCCACTTACACACACACACAATTAAATACAAGTGTGTGTATATGTGTGTTTGTGTGTAAGAAATATTAATATTTCAATATATGTTTATGTTTGCACTTTTAGCTTACAGAGATATATGTAGGCATATGTACGCATATAAAACATTAAATCAAAATACATATAACTATCTATATATGTTTCTTGGACAAATATTATAATTCCAGAATTTTTCTAAACAAGCGATTACCTGCTTCGGTGGTCCCACGGACAAAACGTCAAGCACACCCAATTAAATTTTCCAGTTACAATAAGCTTATTATGATTCTAATGCTGGTTCGGTACTGGATCATTTTGCATTTCATCCGCCTTGCCTCTTCTCCTGAGTGTATCTTTGCAACGCAACAACAGTAAAATGCGAATATCGATTTTAACAATATTTGGCTGGAATCTTATTTTATCCTAGGTCAAGTAAGTTATGCTCGGTGTTCTTAGATCTTTCTATGCGTTTAATTATGGCCAACACTCAAAAATCTGATTGTTTGTTCCACGATAACTGTTAATCGTGTCGACCTATTTTAACAAAACTTGGCAATGGTATCCTTTAAACCAAGTTCGAGCAATGTATGTAGATAGTTTTTACATTTATTTGTCCGTTTGAATATGATGCTTACTCAAAAAGATTTTTGTTTGATAGCTTATTTCAAGTGATTTAAATTTTTTTATTCTAAGCAATCAATCTGGTAATTAGGGCATTTTTTATTTGACATATATTGCAACTCTGACATCTTAAACCATGTGAGCAACAAATTATTATCTATTAATATAATATAATTTTTAGTATAGTATTAATTCGTATTCTGCTTTATTTAATAACCAAAGAAAAAATCTTCACTTCAAAGCCAAGGAGATTTTAGAAGAGAAATTTCAACTGTAAATCCAAAGAGAAATATTAAGACTGAAGTAACGATAAGAGCTTGAGATATTTATTAGCTTGATGTACTTAGCATTCATGAATGACGGGATTGAGGTCTATTGTTCATAGAACTACTTGTTATATTATTCTAGATTATCAATTATCAGTAGATATCTTAACTCCACTACCTTAGTAGGCCTATCTTGTTCCTTAGTTGATATTACCACTCATTGGAGATTGTTACAAGTTTCAAACGTGAGCCATAAATTTAGCACCTAAGAGCTATGAGATACAAAATTAAACCTGAACCAGAAATATCTTCATAGCACAGTTCTCGAGCTTGAAAACAATGAAATTGGGATAAGTGAATCAGTTATTTTAATATTAAATCAGTTATATTCCATTCTTTGTGTTTTAAAAAATATAGTTAATAGTTTAAACAGTTTCAATAATTCCCTTGTTTTCTAACGAAAAGTAAAGAAAGCCACACTACTAAGTGGTGTCTGGTTTAAGCTTTAATACCTAACGATTCGTGTTGTGAGAGACAACAACTTAGACACCATCAGCTACATTAGGATTTATGTGGTGTGCTTTGAATCGTTATGAACGGATGTATTGACATAATATCTTTGTTTTATCAACTCCTTTTTATTTATTTAGCGTCTGTGTATCTACCAAAGTTTTCAAAGTTTACATAATAGGATTCACTCACTTTTGTTGACAAAGCCGACCTATTTGTAATTTAATGTTTGCTTATATGCAGGTTCTAGTCAAAACGTTCAGCGTGAAAGTTTCATGCAAGGTTGTAATAAAATGAAATAGGGAGGGAGTTATAGAAAAATATTGGCCTATGTTTAACAGAAATTGAACAAAATGTATCATATTGTGTCTATAATTAGAAGAAAATTTTCATTAAGATGTTTTTAGTAAGCTATCCTTAAATAAGTTTTACTCAGAAAAACAAACACATCTTATTAATCACAATAATCACTCTTTATATATATATATATTAAGCCAAATTGTTCAAATATATTTAACAAAATTAAAATTTAAAAAAAGTACCCATAAACTACCCTAAAATTATTTATTTGCAAAAATAAAAACGTATTTTTATTTATCATGAAAACTATTTACAGAACTACATTTTTAATTCAGTCTTCAAGGTACATTTCTAGAATATTCCAACTTTTTATAATTGGTTTGTGGATCCAAATTACTGTAGTATCATAAAGTACTCTAATTACATTGGAGCCCCAGCCGGATATTACGGAGGGCTGGATAACCGGGGGCCGGATAGTTGCGATACCACTGTGTACAGCTTTAATCGTTATATTTATGTAAAACACTCTCCAGATATACATTTTAAGCAAAATCATTACAGCCATTTTCAAAATAATTTGAATTTTACAAAATTATTACTCAGTAAATTACCCATTATCAAATTTTCACCCAAAATAAAGTGTACGGAGTTATTTGTCACACTCTCAAGAGACTCATTTAGAATAAAATTGTTTGAGGGATTTTTTTACATATTTAAAGTTTTTGAAAAATTAGTCTACAGTAAACTACCCATAAATGAGGTTTTTCCACAAAAACAAGTATACACAGTTATTTGTCATGTCACACATATACTAGTTATGCATTTTAAACATGGTTAGAGCCATTTTCAAAAAAAAATACGTAATTCAACAAAATTACTCATCAGTAAACTAACATTAATTGGACCAGGCTATGCATTAACGGGCCAAGTGACACTTTCATGTAACTTAGAAATAAAAACACTGTTTGCAAACCATTGTGTATTAAATTCCATGTTCATTTTCATGTAAAATTCTTTTGATGAAAAATGTGTATTTTAAAGACTTTTATTCTTTTCACTGAATCTAAACTTGTTATTTTAAAAAACACGTACGTTTATAATTAAATTGTCTCTTTGTCAACTTAGGCTTTTTTTTTAACTTAAGTAGAAGATGGAATTTGTGTCAACAAACTAAGCCCCAGATTGGTTGTTGGTCTGTTGATGCGAAATATATTAAAGTATGCATTACATTACCATTGTACACAACAAAATGTTAAGTTTTATTGTAACTAAAATAATAGTTTTACACAAAAATGGACTATTTTACTAATTTAACATGATTTATAAAATATATATTACTAATGTTCAACTTCTAAATCCAAACTGCCGTCATAACCATCAACTTCATCTTCAATATTTTCATCTTCAAACCATCTTCAAACCATATGTTGTTGTATGGTTTTACATCAGATGGTATCAGGTGTATTATGCTTGTGATTTCATCTAGTTTGGGTTTTGAAATAGGTTTTTCTGTAGGCCATAGTGGAACCAAATTTTTTGAGAAATCCCGTTGTAGCTTACTTCATCCAAGCTGTATTCTCGTTATGTTGACTTCTTGTTTATCATGATTAAAGGCAGGACTCATCAATGCACTATAAGATTTGTCTTTCACTATTACTATTTCATGTGTTTTCAACCAGTTGATACTTGCACTAACTTCTTTTTTTCTATTTACAACTATCCTTTCCAAATTAACTGTCCCAATGAGTTGATTATTTTCCATGCGCCTACCAATTAATTTGTTTCTCGTCCTAAAGTCCAACATGACTTTCATGCAGTCTTCTGGAGTGTGCATACGTTGCTGCAGTTTCAACGCACACTCATTGTTTCCAAACTCTGAGTAATTTGGTAGAAAACTATGTCTGGGTATAAGGAACTGCATTGTAATTGCGTTGAGAGTTGGTTGATCAGCCAAGATAGATTTTAATATCAGTAATGTTTTTATATGGCGGTTCTGCCCACCACAAGAATCAGACCACAAAATAAGTTCTTTAATACTATAATCCAACTGATTTTCAAGACGATTATTTATACAAGATACAACTTCCTGAGCCCCTCGACCTGTTTCACTTCAAGCCAAAGTGGCAGTAGCCTTTATTATCGGTTCCAGAGTGTATTTCATAGTTACAAAGCCAAAGCTGTTTTTTATATATTTTGTAACTATCTTGGTAAGTATTCTAGGAAAGGTAGAATTATCTACATATCGAATGTAATAACTTTGATAGAAGTATTGTCCTTAGCTCTTTGCAAGTCATATTTCATTTTTCTCGCGATTCTGTCCTGATTTTTGTACTTTCTTCTTCGACCTTTTTTTGCTCTTTCTTTGCTTTAGGTGATGGTGCCAGTCGTACTTTCAGGGTCATCATCTATATTAGGTTTTATAGTAAAATGGAAATGTTCTGCTGGATCATCTCCATCAATGATGGGTTCTTCAATCATGCCATGTCTTACAGCTATGTCACCATACACTATGTTGGGTCTTCAAAAAAGTTATGTTCTTCAAGAACACATTCAAATTAATGAGCATGGTTGTAAAGCTCACCATTAGGTGCCATAAGTTGGGACTCACCAATTTCACCCTGGATCTCAACATCAGAGCAGAAGGGCTTAAGAACAATGAGCTGAGTCAATTCACTTGTAACATCAGTATTTACCACCTTCAAGAACAATGTTCAATATATTTTAATATTATCATTGTTGTTTATTTAATATTGAAATACAATAAAATCATATAAAACAAACAGTAGCCAGATACATTTTGTTTGACAGATTCGCAACACAAAGTAGAATAACTGAATTACTATGGTCATATTCTGTTCCATCCTACTTTTTATTGGAAAACCATGATGTACAAAAGTTCAGTCAGATAAGTGTTTTTGTGGACTGATTTATTTTAGGACTGCTCATTACACACATCATAATCACTCATCTGCGAAATAAAAATGCGTAAATTCTAACCTCAAAATGTGTTCCCCTCCTTGGCTGCACAATATGTTATCTAAGTATTTAGCTTCAGCAGCCTCGATCATATTACTCATCCTCTTTGAATGATTAAACATTTTAACTCGATATTACCCAATTTTATATTATTTTGAACTTTCACAAAGTAATATCATTTATCTAATAATATTACTCCAATTCTCCACACAGACCAGTAAATAATAGTTTATCCTAATGGATATGCATCGATAGATCAAGTGTCTATTGTTACAAAACTAAAATATTGTGTTAAAATATACACTGAAAGTAGGGGTCTTTAGACTGTAGATGCATATCTAAAAATTACTCTTAGAACAATGGTGTTGGTCTAAACGTCTATAGAGGCCAACATATTGCACATAGAGAAATAATAACAATAATAATCGACTTTAATGGCGAAGTCACCTTTTCTTACCCTTAACCAAAACAATTAAAATGAAGTTTATTTAACAAAATAATATGTATAAAAACACACACAAAAAATTTAAAAACTAGAGATAAAATACACAAGGATTACGTAATATGAGAACGTACGCTCGCGCGCACACACACACACACACACAAGGTGTGATTACGTCTCACACTCCTCAATCTCGAGAATGAGCTTCCATACGCAGATTATTTGCGACTTTTCGCTTGAAACCATTCAATTCTAATGTCTTTATATCGTTGGTTAGGGTATTCCATGAACGAGAAGCTGAAACAGTGAAATAATTTGGATAATGATTGGAATTATGGAGAGGAATGAATAAAGTTGAGTTTTCTTGTGATCGAATGTTGAAATTATTATTAGAGTTGAGTGAGTGTATACGTGAAGAAAGGTATTGTGGTGAGTTGGAAGTCAATAGTTTCTTTATGATGGTCATCGAGTGTAGAGTTCGTCTTTCTTTAAGTCGTAGCCAAGTCAGTCTCTTATAAGTATGGGGAAGTATGATCACGTGACCGGAGGTTGAATATAAATTTAACACATGTGTTTTGGAGTCTTTGTAGTCTTGCCGCAGGTCAGGTCATTATACACTACATCACAATATTCGAAAAGCGGGAGGATACGGTATTGGATAAGATTGTATTTAATATTCATGGGTGGCCTATAAATTTTTTCAGGTGCTTAAGTGAGTGTGAGGCAAAGAACACTTTTTTTTTTTTTGCATATTTGTTTCACATGATTATTCCATGTTAGTTTTTCATTTATATGTAAGCCAAGGTTATTAACAAGCGGCACAAATGAAATTGAGCTGTTATTTAAATTTATTTGTTTTACAGATGTGAAACTCAATGTGTATAGTAGTTTTTTTGACCCTATATCAATAGATTGAGAATTTTTAGGAGTGACATTTAGACCATTTTGTAGTAACCAATTATGTGTTGCACTTAAGTCAGCATTCATATTATCCACGGCACTATCAATATGAAAAAGAGAGGATGATAAATAAAGTTGGAAATCATCGGCATATATATGATGTTGAGAATGTTGCAAACAACTTGGGAGATCATTTATAAACATTGATAAAAGGAGAGGGCCAAGGACCGAACCTTGTGGAACTCCAGATGTCACTGGACGCCATGTTGACCGAGTGTCACATTGTTGGTGGTATGACTGCATCCATTGAGCTGAACTTACTGAAAAATGAAAGTTTGTTTGTAATTTAGCAAGAAGAATATCGTGGTTAATGGTGTCAAAATCTTCGCTAAAGTCTAACAGTGCCAACAGAATCAGCTGTCTTCTATCCCTGGCTAGTCTTATATCATCAGTTACATTTATGAGTGCTGTGGTAGTGCTGTGATGTGGTTGAAACCCAGATTGGTATTGGTCTAGCAGCTTGTGATGATTTATGAATCTAAAGATTTGTCTGTGTACGATATAATCAAAGGCTTTTGATAGCGCTGTAAGTATGCTTATAGGTCTATAATCTGTTACTGAAGAGGTTGGCAAAGGGGTTTTAGGGATAGACCTCCCTATTGAAGATTTACACAAAGATGGAAAAATTCCTACTTGTAGAGAATGATTAAAAATATCTCTTATACGGTTTAAAACATAAAAAAAGTATTTTTTTATAAATGTAATCATTTCCTTTTGCATTTGTTTTGATTCGCTTAATTGATTGACTGTACAACATCTGCTAGGGATATTGCATGAAAATTAAATTTACTATGATTTGAGAACTGAGACACTAAGTTAGTTAGAGTCCTATTATTTTGAACGGGATCAATTAATTTAGGATTATTTACAAAATGAGAATTAAGATCATTAGATGATATGGGGATTTCAGTGTTACCAATACGTTTGTATCCAACACCTAATTGTTTAAGGTCAGATGTCATGTCAGGGTAATAATCATTTGTTCACATGTAGATTGATATTTTAGCTAAAAGATGGCAGTGTTAACTCCATTTTTCACATATTGGCGCTTGGTCTGTTGATGCATATCATGGTCCAATTGAAGATTTAGGGTGAATAAAAAATTTTGTGGTATAGCCTTATAGTATATAAATATCATGTTTGAACCAAATCCATCAAACCGATTGTAATCCATGACCAGGTACAGACAGACAGACAGACATAGGGACAAAGGGATCTGTAAAATCAACTTTTTTGGGTTCGTGTTCACATAAAACGTAAAACTCATCGTAATCTTGAGATCTTTTTTTTTCACGCTCACAATAAAAATAGAAGTAAAAGGGGTAATGGGGTAAAACCTCCTCCTCCATCAATAATCTCAAAAAGGTACAAATTTAGATAAGATATAGTATCGTTTGAGGTATTTTTATATTTTGACTAGGCTATGGTCTTCATGGGTGAGTTCAATGCTCAAACATTTTCCAGAAATCACTGCCCCTGGGGGTATATCTGGTTAAACTCTCCCCCCTCTAACAATATTCTATTCCGATTGTGTCCTTGTTTCCAACTATATTAATAAAATAAGGAGTTTGTTTGTCTGCCTGTAATAGGTACTGCGCGATATCAACCACAAACAGAATTGTGAGATTTTAAACATTATTATCTCCTGTGCACGAACATGTGAGCCTTGAAGCCGGAAATTTAAAATTTTGTTTTAGATTTTATTTTATTTTATTAAAAATCGGGTCATAGGCAAAAAGGCCACGGGAAATGAAGGGCTTAATGTCAGCGTGTAAGGTACACAAGTTAGGGGCAGTCAGTATTTTTACGGTTTTATATTAATTTTTTTTGCTCAAAAAAATCAAAGAATTCCCCGATAGAAACACAAGAGTCCTTGATCATCTGTCAAAGGTGTCGTGGAATGTAATGACAATTTTTTCTTATAGTTCAAGAGTTTCTCATCTAATGCCTCCATGCTTATGAATGATAATCAATAACTGTTGATAGTACAATATGAAGAAAATTAAACTCATTTATTCTAATAAAATAATATTTTTTATTTATTTTGGCAAAAAAAAGTTTTTTTTTATAAAAACTGTAAAATCACGACCCTTAACCAGCACTCCCCACACTCCCACCTTAAAGGAACTAACTTTAAAGATACCTTCCACGTGCAATCATTAAACTAAAAAGATTTATCCTGGTCAAGGCGGGGTACTTCAACTAGTTTAGTGATAAAAATTAGAATGGAAAGAACCTAAATAAAACACTACTTCAATGTTTTATTTGTCGAATATTTAATTCTTGATATTAAACAAGAGAGAAAGAAAGACTTAACGTAACTTGACATTAAAATATCTTCAATTTAATATCTTAAGTATAAACATACTAACTCCATGTTAGGTTTGAATCAAAACAACACTAGTCAATATGATTTTTACCTTCAGAAATATTGTAGTTGTTAATAGTTTATTTTTTGTGTTGACCTTGGAAATGACAATAAAAGTGTCACATCACGTCACATTTTTTTTAAATAGGTTTTTGTATCCACGTGTAATTCGTGTGTCATACTACCTTTTAGTGAAGGGAATATGACTATGGTCTGTCATATGACCTACAGTATAGTTGTTGAATGCAAAAATATTAGTTAACTTATAATAAAACGTGACACTGATCAGATTTGTAACAAAATATTTGCTCACCTTTCTCATAGATGGCAGTAGTGTCTTGAGAGTATCAAACTGCTTATACGCTCACACGATAGCTCTTTCAGTTACGGAGAGACAGGTATGGCGTAAGCGGTTGATCTAAGTTTGTTTGGAGGGTATTTTTTATCTTCTGATCTTCCTACCATTGAATTGTTATAATACCGAAGCAGAGGAAGTTTCTTATTCACACTGACAATTTCTGATACGTGTGGGATGGATTTACAACAAAAAAAAATCTGAGGAAGTAAGTCTTTAGCAATACCAAACGTGCATTGTATTTGATATCTTGGTTGCAATATGAATGACCAAGATGAAAACTAGGCTCCACTTATGTACTTTGTTAGCTGCTCAACACAAATGAAGATGTACCTAGCTGGAAAACTCAAAACTTCTGCCTTTTGAAGGACCTATGATGTGAAGAGAAACATGTTGATGATTGCTATTTCTGTATTTAAAAATTATCGGGGATATAAAAAAAAAGCCAGCACCGTTTCAAATATTCGAATATATTATTATCTGTAATAAGGTTGGCCCCACATAGTGAAGAACTGCCAGTTTAAGATCCCCCAAAATAGAGGATGAGATGAAGGAACCAGTTATGAATATTGTGCAGATGTACGTGTTACAAACTTTACTAACTCATCCACTTCTAAGGATTTGAACTAAGAACTGGGAACTGATGACAGGCTAAATTTAATAAAACAAGAATATGTTAATGAGAAAGTACGTGACCTAAAGTTAACCAAAGAGCAATCTGAGCTCCTTGGTTCCCGGTTACATAGATGTAAATTTCTTGAAGCTCTAACTAAATAACATTGTATCAACAACGCAGTGGAGAGTATTACAAGTATTTCACTATGAAGGACAGTATAGGTAAGACTTTAGTGGTCTTATGAAAGAATTATTAGACACTCAGGCACGGATTAAGGTGAGTCAAAGGGTCAGTTGACCCCCCTGTGAAAGTTAATGAAAGTTCACATTTTAGCGAGAAAATACAACACAGATAAATTATAAACTTATTTGTATCTATTTACGTGCATACACCTCTTAAGCCGGGTCCACACGTGCATTATTCGTCCATGACTAATCAATGTCCGATATGACTCACGCAAGTTTGGAAAAATATTCATTTTCATGTGCTAATATTTGTCGTGCATAGCGAGTAATCTACCTCTGATATTATCGAATATGAAGCTGAAATATGGCCTTAAATCAAACTCCAAATGACTTCTAGATGCATTCTATTGTCAAAAATTTGCCGGAGAAGATCGCTCCAAAAACTACTAAACTAGAGGCATCTAGATGGCACAAAAAGACAGGGGAGGAAAGCTTCAAATATATTCAAATAATTACTAGACTAGAGGCATCTAGCTGGCACAAAAATTCAATGGAGGAAATATCTAAATAGCTTCCAAGGTCATCCAAATTTCAAAAATGTCTAGGGAAGACCACTCAAAATAGTTTCTAGATGCCTGTCATTTTGAACAATTTTCAGGCGAGAACAACCCCAAATAGACTAGTTTTTGAAATAATTCAATTTTCAAAATTTTGTTGGTGGTAGACCACTTCAAAGATTATCTTATAGAGGTATATTAATCATCGCAAAAAAATTAAGGTGAGGATCACTCTAAATAGCTTTGTGAGGCATCCAAATTTCAAACATTTCTGGGTGTGGAACTTTTTAAATGGCTTATAAAATAATGGATCCAGCCGAAGACTATTCATAGCTTCTAGAATGAACAATTTTTTAAAAAATCGTTGAAGGAGAGCCACACCAAATGGTTCATAAAAACTATTTGATTTTTAAAAATTTGGGAGAATGACCATGGATTAAAACAAACATAAGATTAAATATGAATGATAAACTACTAAACGGCTTTAAACAGAAATTTAACATTGTAAGTAATTATGTTATCTATAACTATCACCCCCCTATGAAAATGATCTGGATCCGCCCCTGGGCATTGATCATAGTCCTAATGAAGGCGTGTATTTATTGAGGTGTCAAAATTAAGTTTGAAAGCAGCTCTGCTGCATTATGGAAATACATATCTATCAGTTTCTCTAAATCATGCCGCTGACTTGGAAAAAATTATGAAAATTTGTCAAACATTCTGAATGCAGTATAGTGCCAAGACTACTCTTGGAACGTATGTGGTGATCTTAAGGTTACTATAATACTTACAGGTTTAAAGCTAGGTTCCACAAAAAAAGTTTGTTTTTTTCTATGTTTTTGGGATAGTCAGGTAACAGTAAAGAATTATACTGTGCAACAATAGGAAAAATAAGTTAATAATTACCCGGAATAAATAATGTGAATATGTCTCACTGGTTGAACCAGAAAATATTCTTCCAGTTTTATATATGGTTTAGTAAAAAATTTCGTTAAGGTCTAAGATAAATTGTTAGGTGATTCACATATCTCCCAGAAGTTTTTCTCAATAAAATAGATGTTAAACTTAAATAAAGAATTGCCATTGATTCACAAATAAGGAAACGTTTAAAATTATAAGTATTTGGGACGAAACTATGGGATACTGAACTGAAATCGTGGCTTTCATGTGCATGATCTTCTTGGAAACAGTAAAGAAAACAATTATGAATATTTATTATAAACTTTGCGCACAGTGCTATAAATATTTGATGAGGTGCCGAATATCTTTGGAGATTCGTTTTTATACCTTTACATGTGGGTTTTTTTACTAATAATTTGGAAGCTGTGAATGGTGAGCAAGAGGAATACTTTCATTAGGATATGTCCATGACGGTAAAGAGTTATCAAAGTCGTTGGGATACTGACATGATGAGAGATAACTTGTTTTTTTTTTACTTTCTCGCTATCTTACAGGTAGAGAAAGTATAGTGATCGTAAAAAAAAATCGAACTCGAGATTTTAATGAATTTCAGCGTTTTATGACCCCTTGAATCCGAAAAAGTAGTTTTGAATTTCCGTCCGTCTGTCTGTACCTCGGACTAGAGCCTAAACTATTTTACCGATCGAACTAAAACTTGGTATCTAGGGTTTTCATAGGGTTGCCCCAAGTGTTTTTTGGAATTGGATATCCAACTCTAAAATTAAGGGTAGTTTACTAAAGGGAAAAAAGAGAAAAAATTGATTTTCTCAAAATCTGCCTACACAATTTTGATTAAATTTCATTTAAAAAATTTATAAATATTATACGAGCTTTGAGTAAATATCTCCATTTTTAAACAATGGAGTGAGAAAGTCCGTGTGGAGTTCCGTACCATTTATTTAAATAGGGAATGCAAAATGTAGGCCTACTATAAAAAAATATTCGTGGCAATCATTTTAACTATATAGAATGCACAGCTGTACGATAGTATAAATCAATATAACTGTTGTAGTTTGTATGAAAAGCTAATGATAAAAATAGAATGTTATATGTGTAAGCCTAGTATTGTATGATACCAAAAAATTGTAATTGATTAAAATTTTAAATTTATTGTATCTTTTGATATAGGTGTAGCACAGAAAAATAGTGTTTTTGGAATAAACACATAAATTTCCTTTTGAATCAGCCATTTATGTCCCGCAGATATGAAAAGAATGTCGACTAGTGTAATTATTAACTATAAAATATAGACAATAAGATCGAGAATTTATAATAATTTTTCATTAATTTCGTCTTGGTTTTGATTGTTAACGTGCTTGTTCTCTCTAAGTGTCCTTGGTTCAAATAAAATTAATATTAGCAATACATCTCACTACCCGTGGATGTTCTCAGTATATTAATAAAGGTTAATACATTAATTAACTCTTCCTCAACTTAAGGGTATTAATTTAGGATAAGTGTGTTGCAAATCTAAGAAAACCACAGTGAGAAATATCAAGCTGAAATCAACATTCAGTTCACCTCATCCGGCTGAGATTCGAGCTACGACCACTCAATAAACAGTGACCTTTATCAATGCAAGTTTAACACCCTAGGATGTATGGTCATGAGTGCGGGTTTGGCCACTATTCATGCACGAAATAAATATAAAAGGCTAATCAAATAATGTTGTTCCTAAAAATATATTCACTGGCTAAAAGTCAACATGCAAGCCTTTGCCACTGATAGAGAACCTTTTTGTCCCAAAGCAGCTTACCACCCGTTCTGAGTTGTACTCATTTTAATTAAGATATTACCAGCTTCAGTGGCCGCATGGTCTAACGTGCTACTCTTGCAGTAGACTAGACTGCCGATGACGGGGATATCAAGTTTGAATCCCGGTCAGATGTACTGAGGGTGGTTTTACCAAAATGGTTATCCACTCTACCCCCACGCAAATAAGGGTACACTTCCTCTAAATATAAGATTTCCCAACCCTAAAACCAATATCTTAATTATTACATACGCGTATAACACAAACGAGTAGTATGACATGGAGTTAAGAAGTAGAAGGGTAGGTCTATGGAATGTATAGTCTTAGGTGAGACGTACAATACTTACATGCACTCGCATATAAGGTGAGTAGGAAAATATTTAGGAGAAAATATTCATCAAAACACCCAGCCAGGATTCGAACTCCAATCTCCCCGTCACCGACTAGATGGGTCTGACGTTTGATCCACGGTGCAGGTGATAGAACACTTCAGGCAAGAGAAAATTCTCAAGGTCACTCACCAAGTTGAGCAGATAGACATTGGTGACGGTCCTCATCCTCTTGTTCTGCGCGAGAGTCACCAGCACCAGGGAGTTACCCACGACGGCGAGCAGGAAGATCACCACGTAGAGGGGGATTATTAGTCCGCTCTCGAACACCTCGTCACCACCTCCTCCAGAAGGTCGGACGCTGCCGTTCCCCGAAGGCAGGGTCACGAATCCCCATTCAGTGAGGTTGTCTGTCGTAGGGAAGAGGGTGGAGGTGCTGGGTGTTGACATCGTCCTTGCGTTTCTGTTGGGCCCGAAGAAGGGACCTTGAGTGACGACGTTCTTTTCCTCGTACAGAAGAATGTCCAAGTCTTCCAACACACTCATCGTTTTCAACTATTGGGAATCGGTGAGGATATTTACTGACGGACTTCAAACAGGTATTTACATTATTTTAGGTGTGAGTGACTCTTATAGGGGCTCTTTGTCCGGCTGAAATAAGTATGTACTATCTTGAGTATTAGAGTGACATGTACAACCATACTAATTTGAAATCAAAGAAGCTTTAAAGAGTTGTTATTCATTAACTTCTAGACTTTAGTTTTAAATGTTTGAAAGTTACTCAGATGTGCTTGGTGCTTAAGAAAACTACGAGAAATGCACTCCCGTTATTATTTTTACCTATCTTATAACATATATCACTAAATTACTTTATTTCAACTATATAAACACTCTCACTTCCAAATAAAATTTATAAAATAGGCAAAACATAAATATAGTTGATGGCCATTAGTACATTCCTCAATAGTATCTAGTTATGACAAGAACTAATGAAAAAATGTTTGTTAAGCTTGAATAATTTCAGACAGCTTAGGTTCTTGGTACACAATGCTAATGCAGAATGGTTTCCCTTCGTTAAAATTCATATATTTTTGTTAAATAATATTATATCTTAATAGTTTTTAGCCAGATCTCACAAAGAAAGCCTTAAAATATACTCATCTTGATTGTTTGGACCACACTATTAAATCAGTATCGTTGTCTGTAGGGCAGATGTATCCGAAAATTCAAACAAGTTCTTGAACACTTTTAACAATCGTTTCAATTGTTATTAATGTAAGTACAATGCACTCATTAAGTGTATCGATTTACGTGTTCGTCACATTCACCAATAATATTAGTTATTATTATTTTATTTATTGAATTGACAAATATTATATTTGCTTATATTTTACTTATTATACACACTTTCTTTTTCATTCTAAAGTTAACACATATATTATAATAATGCAAAATGCGCTTAGAATATGTCCACTCAGAATAGCTCGGAAATAAAATATTGATGCTATTTAGCTTTCGATTAATTTACGATAAAAGACCTACTGGGTAAAGGTTTGAAATTACTATTGTTTTATATTATATTATATTTTATTATATTATATTATTTTGTAATAAGACTTAAAGTGACAAAATATTGAAGAAAAAAAATACAATATTATTAGTTTAAATTTTTAACAACAATATCGAGAAAAATAAACATTTAGAGAGTGATGTAGTAAATTACGTTGTTGCCCAGTTATGTATTCATATTTATGAAAAGTTTAATTGATACAAATTTTTAAATATATTGAATACTTTATTGTTCTTCGGATGAAACTAATTTCCTTTATGAATGGAACAAACACCAGAAAATGAATTAGTTTTTCCAACATTTAGAATACCGTGGTAGAAAAAGACCGACACTTCCCCCTACCGAGGAGAAATGAAATTAAAATCCAGCTCGTTCGCGCGTGAATAAAGAGTTTCTGTTAGCGTCGGGTTGCTTTACAACCCGCCCTTTCCAAACGAACCAGCTCGGGTGTATCCCAAGCGACGACTGATGTCGTGTTGCACCGTCAGAGGCGCCCACGCATTTCCTCCGTCCAAAGGGGGGGAGGAGGGATGTTTCATGTGAGGGGTGGTGGGTGTTCTTTGGTCTTTTAGGTCTGCGTCCTTTTGATTGGAAGTGGGGGGAAAGAGGAAGAGAGTGGCTTTGGTAGGAATAAAGGTAGTTTGGAAGGGTGGTTTTTTTTTTAGGTGTTTACTTGATAAGGCAGAGAGTTTCTAAATGACAAAAACCCAATTTTAAGGGTATCGTATGGTAGAGACGCTGTTATTTTGGTAATGGTACGCAGTCGATTTACTTTGAGAGATAAAGGGACATTGCCTTTACGTGATAGTTTAACTTTAAAATTGTGATAAAATAATAGACCTATATATAATAACTTTAAAATTCATTTATTTTACTTTTATTTTGTTTACTTTTTCACACCACTTTTTTTCACCTATCTAGACTACACGTTTTTTAACTACGATAGTGAGCTAGAGATGATGAAGGTGGACTATAGATGATAACCACATTTGCGTGGAGGTAAATGGGGAAGCTAATCAGGATATAATTATCTCGGTACACCCACTCCATGATTCAAACTCCAAACCCTCCTCTCCCTCCCTTCCACTTTTCCTCCCCCCCAAAAAACCCGTCTCCAGAAAACAATACTTAAATAGCCTGACATTTAGTCCGCATACCCACAGATGCGAGTGAAATTAATTTTAATCCATATAAGTGTGTTTATAACGTTTTAATCATTTTATTCAATCGTGATATTTATACAGTGAAACCTGCCTTAAACAGGCCTTTTATTAAACGTAAATGTGTCTAAAGTGTAAATATTTTCCAGTTCCGTGGAAGAGAAACATTTTAAATTCCCTTGATTAAATGGAAATTGTCTAAGAGGGAAAAGGGAATTTAAAAAAAGCCTTTATATGAAAAATTTCCAAAGTTCTGGAGTTCACCATTTAGAAAAATTTCAGGCAAACTATACATTCTACAGAATTTTGTTTTTTCTAACGGACCGATGGAAACACATTAAAACAACCTTCAGATTGTAGACAAATCAATCAATCAAATGTAAATGTTTCAGTTCTCTTAGGGAAAAAGTGACAAGTTTCACAAGAATGTTTCTGGAGTATTTAAGTACGTACACGTTTTTATTGAAATAACCGTAAATGTTTGTTCAATTTGAACAAGGGAATAGCTTTACTACAATGATGTTGATTATATATATTTATAATTTTTATATACCAAAGTCATAAGTAAATATATCTTTCATCTCATTTTAAAAGTTACTAATTTTACAACCTTTTCTCTGTACCCATTTAGTCCTTAATGATAATGTGTAATTTAACTTGTGGGAAGGAGTTTAGTTCCTTTATTGTTATATGCTACGGACATACACCAAACAAAAATAATTTATGTAAATGTCCTTTTATATTTTTTATTGTTTTTACAATATAAATTTATGTTATATATACATATTGATTTAAAAAAATATTTTTTAAAAGTAATCTTCCTAAGTGTATTTAGTTAACCTTAGTTTGCCATTTGACCTGATATCAAGGTTATAACAAAAACTATTTTAATTTCTCGTATGGAGGAATATTGTAAGCAGGAACGTTTTTGAACTCAGTGTTATCACGGATTTAAGTTTTATGGGCTTCCAAAACTAAATAATGTATTTTCAAGTTTTATCTATATCCATGTATGTATGTATGTATGTATGTATGTATGTAAGTATGTATATCTGTCTGTATCTGAAACGAATTGATGGATTTCTTTTATTCTTGATATTTATATGCTAAATGATCGTATGTTGAAGTCAAATGGTGAATTGAATTCTATATAAAAAGTAAGAATATTTTACTAAACTCTAATATTTTTTTCTTAATTTGAAATTTTTTAGAAAATATTTCGAACAAGTTTGTTTAAAATTTATATCTGGGGAGTGTACTAGATTTTAAAAAGACATTGTAAATATAGACAGTATTTTCACGAGTTCCAAATTATAATCTCTACTCCTTATAAAACAAAGTGTCTGTTTCTTAAGATTTATGAAACCACTTAACTAAATGCGTAGCAGTTTTTTTTATATTATGCAGATTTTAATTCGAAAGGTTTTTAGGCTATTGATCAAACTAATTAAAACAAAATGATAATAATGATGTTTTCAAATATTTTGTCTTAAAACGCATGATCAAAGATGAATTCTCCTTTTGAATTTAGAATTAATTATATTTCTGTATAGCTCAATCACCAAATCCAAGTAGTATGTTATAATTATTATGTTAAAATATTCTAGAAATGATATAAGCTATTTAAAATTGATCTATATATTAAAAGAAGTGAGCAGAAACTTTAAAGTTAATAAAAGTGTACTGCATACACCGTGTAGATCCAGAAGCGAGGATTGCCACAAGCGCAGCTACTGTTATGACTTCAGGGAAAAAACCAGACCCGATGATATAGGTTTGGTGATAAGTTTGGATATTCCAAATTCAAACATAAACCCGCAACTGCATAAAATTGTAAATAAACATATGGTACACGGCCTATATGAACATTTGTCCATGCAGCAAAAATTATCCAAAGAACTTTCAAAGAGCTATGTCGACGAGAATTAAGGATATTCCAAATACCATAGACGGTATCCCGACAATGGAGGGCGTTAGGCAACGATTCTTTCTTGAATGTTGAAAATAGTAAATCGTTGGGTGGGTCCATGAAACCCCGTCCTGTTGAGAGTGTTCGACACATAAATTAATGTGGAGCTGTGCAGTCTCATCAACTCCATTAAATATGACTGTAATTAAATCAATAAGGCAGGAGTAAAGTGACGTTTAGTATTTATTTGACCACTGAGGTGTAACAATTTCAGTTGGGATTATTCATGGTGCTATTCATTTATCTGTAGGATACATCATACGAGTTAATCAATAAGGGCAGCGATGGAGTTCTGTTTAGTATTAGCTTGACCCATTAGGTGGAACAATTTCTGTTGGGATTAATCAGGGTGTTATGCATTTAGCTGTCTATCTCGAAAATGGCCAATGTGTATATTTTACAAGTATTATCACTGACGTCACTAACAACCCACACAGCACAATATTTAAAATCTTATTAAAACTGTGATATGAAGAGCCCTTTGCGAGGACGCTTGGTTACAATGATATTGCTTCATGTAATGCTTGGAAAATTAATAAACGCTAGTGAGGAAAGCAAGATGTTTCTATTGGGGAAACCCCTGAAGTTTGTTTTATTTCTCAGCAGGTGTATACCGTTTATCCAAATAAAATAATGTATTATGTGAGAATACTTCTCCCTCCTGCTAAAGGTCCAACTTCATTTTCAAACTTATGTACAATGAAATAATTAGCCCACGCACATCCTACAGATTAGTTTGCAAAGCACTGGGACTCTCATGACCCCTCACACTCTGGCTCGCCTAGGGGGAAAGCATATCTGACAATATTTAACATAAAATTGGAATAGATATTTCGGTAGACAATTCGGACTTCAATGAAGATATTTTTAATGCAGGTTAGAGTGAACTAAACCAAATTTTAAAGTATCGCTTGGACAAGAGCATGAAGAACTGGGATCTTTTTCTCTCTGACAATTTGTACAGATTTATATATTTTAAAATTATTTGAGAAAGAAGACAAACGACCTACCAATTCTGTTACAAAATATGAATACAAACAGATATATAATGAACACAGAACAACTTAGCGTATACATAAATGTAATATAGAATATACAAGATCTGGTATTAAAGGTGCTCTTTTAAGATTAACTCGAAGGTAAAGGAAGTACCTTAGTAAATACGTTATACTTGGCTAAGCTCAGGTTTGAGGAATGTGTTGCCTTTGCAGTGGCTTTATCGGATACAGCCACTACTTTATTAAAAGGGGGAAGAAAAGTGACTGTGACATTTAAATTATCTTTGCATTTTATTAACGACGAAATTGTGTGCAACTTATCTAAGCTATGTTTCACATCAAAATTAATGAAAAATTATCTCTTATATCAAGGAAAGCGAGTACTATGTAATTAAGACCTTAATTAAAGATCTAGATAGAAATCTTAAAAATCTCAGAAGTAACAATATGCTCACCTTTTCAGGAGACTTTCAACAAACTCTAATGGTAATTCCGAGAGTCACTATGGTTGACGAGGTCAACTCCTGCCTGAAAAGATCCTGTATATTCCCAGTCATTGTGAAACTTTCAAAAACTAGACTTATTGGTCGATATAGTGCTGAAACATGGCAATGGAGTCATCGCAGAGCATGACAGCCAGGTGTTCTTGAATAACTCTCAGATACGCGTCGTGGTCAAGGATACACCGGAACTAATCAATTTTATTCACCCCGATATACGTCTTTGCTAAACAAGCCTCTTACGTGGTTCCAAAATCAAAGGCAAGTAGACTAGGTGTATAAGAAAGTGTGTGAAATGTGTTCTATCACCTTTTTTTTATTAATAAATGGGAATGTAACACAAAGCTACTTCACACATTCTAAAATATATGTAGAAAGGTGTTAGCGTAATTTTCTCAGCGTATAAATGTGTATTAAAAATTTCTCTAGATATAGGCAAAACATTTCGAATTATTGGAAAATAAACTTTATTATTCGAGTAAGATTTGTGATAGGACATTTCGTTTGGTGTGCACAAATCGGATGAAATATTAAATAACGCCCTTTTCTTAGGAAAGAGCGGGGTATTAAATAAAAGTTATGGGGAAGATAACTTGAAAACGATACTACTAGTGCCAGACGTGCGTTTAGCACATCTGACTTTTGAAAGAATAAAAGACCCACATCTGTAATCACACAATCTATTACATCAGACTCGAAATTTATTAGATAATTTGAGACGGTGAGTTCGGGGCTCAAATCACGGCTGGGTGGTTTCCAAATGTGATTTTATCATCCCTTATCCATGCCAATGGTGATGTATATCCTCTAAACAAACCTTCCCTTAAATTAAAACATCAACAACCATGGTAACCACTTCGGTGGTCACATGGTCTAACGCGTCACTCTCGGATTTGAATAGATTGCTGGTTGTGGGAAGGTTGAGATTCAAATCCTGGTTGGCTGTACTGAGGGTTTTGTTAAAATGACTTCCCACATTCATAAATTTTGGTAAAACTTACTAGAAAAATCTACCTTCCTCAATTATTATATTTCACTTGTGCTATTATATATGTGTTCAACCCGAACAGCTACTACGAGGAGATTTAAAAAAAAAAAGCCAAGTTGTAAAATATAGCAATACAAATAATATGAAACGCCCACAAATGAGAGCAAAAGGCGTCAGTTTTGTTTTTTATGGTTCTCGATGAGATTTAAATCTTGGCCCCATGCAGGGTTGCCATAAACCCTTTGAGAGTGGGGGAATTAACTGTAAGAGTAGTTTGAGATCCCTCCCCCAGGATAATTTTAATCCCTAGAGGACTCTAGAAGACATTTAAATGGATTTTATTCTTTAACACAGCGCCTTTATTAATACAATTTAATTGTTACTAAACTAGGTATTAATATAGCATAGTATATATTTAAGAAATACATACTATAAAATTATATCTAACATAATTATCCATAAGCAGAGGATATAATTGGGTGTCATCAGTGGGGGTGTGGTTTTGGATACTCAAAACTAATATAATCCAATTGGAGAGCCACCCTAAAAACAAACCGGGAAAACCTTTAATAATTAATAACCCTTTTAATAAAACTCACCTTGGCGGTCGTATTTGTTTACCTCGTAGCTACTGTTCGTGATAAACAGAAATAACTGTGGAGTAGGGTTTTGTAAAGGACGTGTTCCAGGAACAGAAATAGGTACAGCACTACCCAAACCCAGAGCTATTATCGCTCGCGAAAAGGCCTTATAGGGTACTTGAGAGTTTGAGTGGTTCTGCCGCTGTTACGTGTTTATATTTGTTGTTTTCTTGTGTAAAATTCAATAAATTAAACTCTGGATGATAATGCACCTAATAAGAATAAATATGTTTAGTATAAATATAATAAATAAAGACGATACACGGCACATGACACGCGATAATCTCGCATTGGATATAATATATGAGCGACCATCCGCTTCCAACATAAATCCCTCTGACTAGTTTAAGCCAGCCCCTCTGCACGCGTGTCAATCATCAACAGCGTCCCAATATCAAGTGAAGATTGATCATATTAACACAATACGGAAGAAATGATAGTGGGACTAGGCAATCCCAATTCTACCAACAATAAAGCTAAATAGCTCTAACCCCAAATTGCATCTCGTGTGAAGATGTGATATCAAAGACCGTAACGTCTGATAATGCTTTTACATACGGTGGATTCAGGGGACTACTGCAATGTCAATTTGGCTATGAAGGAAATGTATTCAAATGTTAGACACAATGCCCAAACTAGCGCCATAAGTTAAAAATCGAGTCGTTCACTATCACCAACTAATAACATAATTATGAAGAAATCGAAATCTAGTGTGAGGCGTGTTGCTGTCAAACCAACGGGAAAGGCGTTGACCAAGGTTCCAAAGTAATTAATGCCAAGGAGAGTCAAATTATTAGGATAGCTTTTTCAGGTTAAATTAGGGCAGTTGAAATAGAGGATGTGTTTATGTATTCTAGTCTGGGGTCGTAGAGAATAACATTGTCAAATTCATCGGAATTAAATATTCAGAATCTTCATCCAATGAAAATAGGAATTGCTTATTTTCCAGCATAAAAGTGTAGCGATTATTGCTGTGGCAGGGAAAAGCCAAATGACTCTAGTGTGTTTTTGTGTGAAGGAAGCTAATACCCTTATGGCAGTTAAAGAAATGCATGGTCTCTTGAAGGTTTGAATTGACAGGGTGAGTCGTAATGAACATCAGATTGGAGTTATTCAAAATATTAAAATTGAGTTCTGGGAAGATTTTACTAAGGAAGAGTTAGAGAAAGAAGGCGAATTTTCAGTACGACGTTTCAATAGGCGTAATTCTGATACACTTGATCAATTCTATCCCTGTGGTACAGTAGCAGTTAATTTGGTGGGCAAAGGGCTACCGTCTTGTGTTGTGATGTGTTCTTCTAGGGTGGAGTTAAAGACTCGTGTATACCCAGTGACTCTTTGTCACGATTGTTTACGTTTTTCTCATCTCGCTGTCATTTGTCGTTGGGGGAATAGATGTGCAAAGTGTTGAGGTGGTCAAGTCATAGAAGAATGTCAACAAGGAACTTCAAAATGCACTTATTGTGAAGGGGAGAGAGGGCTCATTTGGCCACTAACAGAGCATGTCCTGAATAGAAGCAGCAACGTCAAATTAAATCAACAATGGCGCTTCGCAATTTATGGTATCGGGAAGCCAGCCAGGCTGTGGACAGAAACTCTCCTTACAAGTCACGATATGCAATTAGGGGGATCCAGTTTGTCATGGACAATACTCATTTCCAAATTATTTCAGTACGCCCATGAAATGAAACATCTTACGCGGAGACTCTTTCAAGAACCCAGGCACAAGTTGTTGGGGATATGGATGTGGATTTTTCTGGATGCTCTATCAAAGGAACAGTAGATAATATAATAAGTAAATAGGTTAAAAAGTTGGTATCCAAAGTTGTGTCACTCCTTATAACCGTGGCTTCCTCATTGCCAGGAAAGTTAGACCTGGAAAATTTAATGTCAACGATAACAGGCAAAATACAGAATTTGTTGATGGATGTGCGAAGCTTTAGAAGCCATGATCGTATATCTACTAGGATCAAAGCCCGTAATTGTGCCCAAGGAAACTTTGCCTGTGTTGACTATATGTTGATTTTATTATGTTTAGTTTTTTAATATGATAGAATGGAATTATAGAGACATCAGGAAAAAAAAGTTGTTCTTGAGCAATTAATTTTTTCTTATGATATCCATATCGTAGTGTTTAGTGAAACTTGGTTCACGTACCAAGATTTTGTCATTAATAATTTTAGAATTTTTAGGTCTGATAGACTTGCCCAGATGGGAGGTATTACGCTTTTAATTAGGTCAGACATTCAATCTGTTGAAATAACATCGGGCAGTTTTCAATATCCTTGGGAGTTTGTAGGGCTAAAAATATTTTCCGCAAGTAGGACATTCTCAGTTATAACCTTTTACAATCATAAGCCAGATAATTTTGATAATAATTTGTGTGAACAATCTTTCAGTGGACTACCTTCCCCCGTTATTATCTACGCGTATCATGTGCTGTGGGGCTCCCCTTATATAGATCGTTGGGGAATAAAGATTCATGAAACTTTGGGGATATTACCTATTGTTATACTAAACACAAGGAAGTTTACGTGACTTAACAGAACTCCGCATCCTAACACGTGCCCAGATATTACTTCTGAATCCTATAGTTTTGCACCATTCTTAAATTGGGGTACTATTAGCGACTCCATGGGCAGCGATCATTTCCCAATTACTTTGAAAATATATTCTTGAGTCCCCTATAAGACTGTTCCTCTGGGTAGGTCACGCATCTTTCAAAAAGTAAATTGGGAGTTGTATTCGACAAAGTATATTTAACAGTTCAAAACTTAGTGGTGGGTGCAGAGTCGTTCTCTTGTTGTGTGATACCGGATTCAGTTATGTGCCCCCGTTGGAGTTCCCCGATTTGGGTGTTTCCAAATTATATAAGTGTTTTACTGGCAGTGAATTAAGAGCAGAATCTAATCGAGTGCAACACACTGTGGCTGGCCTGGACAATATATCCTATGGTATGTCGACAAATGTGTCTTATGACCCTTGACGAGTGCTACTGGGGATAAATCCACCCGTATGGAAAATTTCCTTTCTGATTCCTATTGGAATTAACAAGTTCTTATTGGCCTATTTCACTCTAATTTTGTTTTGGTAAAATTATGGAACACTTGGTGAAAGCCCGTTCAAAACGATTTCTGGAAAGGAATTAACTCCTTAATCCCATGTAATTTGGGTTTATAAAGGGTCGTTCTACATTGGATTCTGATATTCAGATTGCTCTGTCACAAAACTCATTTGTATCAGGTTTTCTCCTCGATAATCAGAGGACGTACGATAATTCTTTTTATTGGTTAATCTATTTATTTCAGAATAGATCGTACATCGTAAAGATAGGACATGTTAGATTGTCTACTCAAATACAACAAAGAGGCCTACCACATAGATCGTTGCTCATTACTCTTTTATATTCAGTTAATTCAAATGATATTGATAGCTCTTTCCCGGTTGAGTTAACGACCTTACAGTATGTTTATGAAGTGGTAATTTACGTTTTGTAGCTCGACAGAGGGGTGGGTAAGTTACAATGAGTGTTTCCTTTACTTTAATATTGGTTGGAAGCTCACTCTTTAAATCTAAATGTTGGTAAATGTTGTGCGGCCATCTTCACCGGACATAGAACGCAAGATTACTTAATTATATTATATTATGAAGGACGTCTAATTAAGGTACAATCAACACTGGTGATTTTTAAGCATGACACTAAATATGAAGGGTTCTTAGCTCCCTCATTTTTGGGAAATATCTATAACTCTTGGGACTCGCACCCATATACAATGTTACAAATGTACCTGGGTCTATACGTTCTCAATTAGAGTATGGGTTTGTTTTTTATATCCCACTGCATCGTGGTTTACACAAGCAGTAAGGCTGTGTCTGGGCGCTTGTCGTACATCACCAACCAGTGCGCTACTCACTGAAGCGTGTGGGCATCCTTTATTTCCTAGGCACCGGCTTTTGGCGGACAAGTTTTTTTTTATCAAAGATTGTTCAACCTCGAATTTTTTGCGGTGCAGACTTCGTATTCTTACATATAATGTCCAGACTAAACCATAATGATAAAACAAAATGTGCACAGCTCTTGTGGAAAATTTCTGGGTTTTAATTAACTGTGTCAATATATATTTTATCTTACTTATCCTATCCAGTGTATTACTAGGAGGCCTGATGCCCTTTGGAACGTGCCAATGGTGCTATCTTTTAATGAATCAGGGGTAAAAAGTGTTGCTCTTCCGATTGAGCAGAAGTTAAATGCAGTTACTTATATGACGAAAATATAGAGTAGATGCAGACTTAATTTACAGACGTTGCTAGGAGGGAGGGACGGGATCTAACCGTAGTGTGTGTGCGGCATTTTATGACATACGTATTCATTATGGACAGACATATAGACTACATTCTGACACGTCAATATTTACAGCGGAAATATTTGCTACCCTGCATACATTGAAATATGTATTATCTTCACGTCCTCAACTAGTAGCGGTGCTATGCGAATCCCGTAGCGCTTTGGAGTCTATAATCGGCTTCCACAACACCCAATAATAATTCAATTACTCGAGCTCTCCGAGCTAGAGAATACGCATTGAGGTATCAATGCATTCCTAGTCACGCGGGTATGATGGGTAATGAGAGACCAGATAATTTGGCATCTAGTGTAAATTTACTTTCTGTTGAACACGAAATCCCGTTACCGTATTGAAATTTAATACCGAGAGTAAAACTAAGAATTCAGGATAAGTGGGGCGAGTGGTAGGAGAGCATATTCTGGAAGAAGGCAGAATGGTACCACGAGGTTTGTGGTGCAAACTTAGCTACACCATAATTTTCAGCAGTTAAGGGCATCCGTAAGTTTATTTGTACTTTAATCCGGCTTCGGCTCAGGCACGCTTACACGAAAGATCGACTTTATTTGATGTGCCTTCCTTCACATTGTGTGGTTTGCCATGTTCCTGAAACATTAGAATATGTATTTAATACTTGCTCTGTACATCAATTGACACGGTAAATTATATTCATAATAATATTACAAATCTATCTTTAGCTAATGTGTTACACTCAGACAACGTAGCTTTGTATAAACAGATGCTTAATTTCATTCTAACTATAAATATGTCAGTGTAAGTTTGGACAAATGTATTCTCGGTTATCACGTAGATGAGATTCTAGATCAATAAAATAGCATTGGAAGTGAATTTAATACGAGTGTTCCTGGTTGATTGAAGTAAATGTATTCAGTACCATAGAAAAAAGAAAGAAAAGAGAGAGAGAAATGGCTACACCAATCATTCTGGATTTCGACAAAATAGTTCAGTGACAGATCAGATTTATTTTTACGGTCAGCATTGGATTTTGAGAATAATGTAGGTGTTATCATTTTATCGGTATTTATATAATCTCTCAAAAGTGATATATGCAGATCCCATGTCTTTGTGTATGAAATGATAAAAGTAGTTATAGTAACTTTTGTAACCATCAGATACCTATCGTGTCCTAGTTAATGTTAGAGTAAATAACGGTTAACCTTCAAAATATTATCTTAAAATATTTAGAATGAATAATTATGTATAAATCTGTAAAGTTTTGCAATTTATAAATTCATCAATCTCACATGGAGTCTAGACAGTAGAGTAATGCATAGTATTTTCAACCACGAGTGAAAATGGGGATGCACTTTTAAGACTTTGGATGACTCTTTTTTATCATTATTTATAAATAGGCCTACATCACTTAAAATTACGAGGCTGATGGTAACAGGTGTGTTATGAAGGTTGGTTTGTATTTTGCTGATGTGTTAGAATATTAGACAAATAGTAATTACCTAGTATGGGCATGGGTTAGCTTGGTTAAAACTGTTGGGTTGGTTCTTCACAGTTAAGTTGTAAAATTAAAACCAAAACTAGAACCTCAAGCAAATAAATATCGCTTCATCTCGGTGTATATTGATTTACTGTCTCTACCGATCTACCTTGGTAGTTCAAAGATAGCAAACCCCTTCGTATGGCTGGGTAATAGGACAAGGGGGAGTTGGCCGTGGGGGATGAAGGGAGGGGTTGACACGTTATAGTGCAACAAAATGACGGGATTGATGGAATTTCTGAAACTTTAACGTGTGTCAATAAAATTAGATTTAACTCCTGCTTCTGGAAACAAGCAGAGCTCCATCAATTTGCGTCAGTGTGCTATCACACAAAAACAATGTTTTCCCGAAGTAATCACTTTAGACATACATGTCAATAAATAGAGCAGATTCGAGCCTAATCTCCCTGTCATTCACTAGTAGTCTAATCTAACACGAGATTGACGCGTAAGACCATGCGACCACCGATACGTGTTAGTAAAGTTATAGGTATTATGGTTGTGATATTTGCCCAACCACTTCTCAAAGAGTTTGGTTCGAAGCCTAGTAATAGTGAATTTCTTAGCCATAGTTAATTATTCATACTCGATCGTAAGTACAATCCCTAGCTCAATTATCCCTCTATAAACAGTTAAAAAGTTAACAGTAAACATAAATTCAACTTTTTTCTTAAATATATATTTTATACATCGTTAATCTCATAAAATCGATGGCGCAACCATACTAATAATTTGGGAGAAGGGGTGGATTTACAGTTAATCAGAGTTATTATTTTTGTAGCTATAAACACAACTGCAGAGTTACTTTTAATATGTAAGTTATAATGGTGTACTTTTTAAATATCAAATCGTAAGCAGAGTCTTAAAATAATATAATCAATATTTTCACCACATCCTCAGTGCTCCATATGATGTAGCTGTTATAGTTCATAATTCACAAGCCATAACAAAACTATTTATGGTCTTATTACAATAAATAGTCTTAATTGTCCTTCCTGAAACCCTTCCTTCCCACTGTCCAACTTGGATGATTATCTGCAAAATAAAAACTATAATTTGGTGTTCGTACCAGTTTTACAACATTTTACTTTATATTATTAAACAACTACGATCTCATCTTTATAGCCTTGAATGAATTGTATTACCACTATGGTGGCCGCATCGTCTAAGGATGGGGTTTCCGAATTAAAAGTTCCCGAGGGACACAGTTGAATCCAATAATCTAGTCATCATTATCGGATACTTTTTGTCAAGATATTTTAAAACGAACACAGGAATTAAATTGTGAATCAAATAATAAGTGGTAATATAAACATGTTTAGTAGCATATTTAACAAATCAAATTTTCTGTTTCCATTTATTGGCTGGAAACATCAATTTTTACCACAGTATATTCATTTTACAAGAAACTTCGTGGGCCGCAAAAAGAGACATCATGGGCCACTAGTTGTAAACCCGTGTTCTAAGGCGCCACTATTGTAATAGACTATACTACAACTGATGGGATATCGGGGCTCTAATCACAGTCTGAGGGTGTTTTTCCTAAATGGTTTTTGACTCTAGCTCTATGCAATTCCGGTTACATTTCTTTTGAATTAAACTTTTCTTATCACTAACATTAGCATAATTAGTAGGTATGTGTGTAGCCCGAATGGGTAGTACATGTGGGGCAAAAATAATGTGTTCATAACTTTGTTGTTTTCACGTTTTTATCTGACTTTGTCTCAACCAGGCTGGTTGAACCTACAGCCGACTCCACGTCAAGAATAAACTTCAATAAATAATAATAGGAATAATAGATTTTTAACCTTTTCAAAATAAATAAGAATGTAATGTGAACTACCGAAAGTATCCATAGAACAACTAACCACTTTACGACCGGGATACTAAACAACTGTAACGATGTTACCAACAAATACGAGCTCAACCGACTCAACGCCAAGTATAATGGGCCTCTACTCACCAAACTGCCCTGTGGACGGCCCGTCCAATCAGTCATCATGCTCGCGTACACACACAAGAATATCTCAACACCTAGTGAAGGCGGGCCAGCTGACTTCACTTCGCCGGCGATCGAGGCCCCGCCCACCACGAAGAAGAAATCATCAAACTTGACTCAACCAGTTTCCGGTTGTTCTAATTAAATGCTAACAGCGCTATCTTTATGTTACCAGAGTTGCCCTCTTTTCCCACCCGGAGCGCTAGTCGTGTCCTTTCTTTTGTTTCCCTCTCCCCTCCGAATTCCCCTCTCTGAGGTCAGAATCGACGCTGGCAAATCGTATATAACAGATTGTATGTTTCAAATCTTTACTAATTACATCGGAGGCTTCATTAAGGTGAGAGCGTTGTTAAACGTCTCTTCTGGGAATATTTATTTACTTTTCTAAATTCTTTTTCGGCGTTATTATGGGGGGAACTATTGTCCAAATTCACTGTTAGACTTAACTTCGATTGATTTCGATTGCTTCATTGTTAATGAGTTTTAAGTGGCGTAACCACGACTCGTTGAGATTAACTTTAAATTCCTTTGACGCACTTTGAGCGCTATGTACTCTCTTACCTTAATTAGTCGAACTTGGGGTACTTTCAACCAGAGGGTTAAACAGTATATTTATATGGTACTTAAGTTTAGGTTCTTAATGTACGTTATATGTTAGGCACGTATATCCTTGAGCTACGTTATGTTAGCATAGGTTTAAAATGAAATTAATATTGAAAGACTTGATTAGATTTAGTTAATGGGAACAGCCCATTATGGCACATCTGACGGTTAACATACCTTGTTGTTGCATTTATGAGGTTTAGACTGAGAGCACGGCTCAATGTTAAATATAAATTATGAAGAGATTAATTGTAAATATCAAATGAGTAGGGTAGTTGTGTACCAGACACCATGTACATTTTAAATGTTGTATAGGGTTCTTCTTTAGGAACTCTGGTAGGACTAGTGACAGAAATGTGTAGTAGGTTTGACTTTAATGTGAGTCTTATAAACTTTTGCAAGCAAATATTTAGGTAATAAAATTTCTAGCTAATGATATTTAAATATGGTTGTATGTATAAAGGTTTTACTCTGTAATGCAGAGCGATAGGAAGTTGCTAATTGCGTTCAAATGGGACAAACTTTATTTTGGCAAAGTATACAGAGATGTTGCCTATAGTCTTTTGAGACTTATGTTGATTATATGGTGGAAGGAGAATATATAGCTAAGACTAGCTTAGGCTGCTGGAGCCAGGACGAGCGTCCTACTTATTAGACTGTCACAATATAGATATTATCCACGAACCATACGAATGAACTGGGTAACTTTGATGAATTATGAACTAATCTTTGAATCTAAATTTAACTTGGTGACCTTTAGGTCGTATGCTCCACGGAGTGATTTCTGTTATGAATGTTCCGGACCCTTTTGGTCCTCTGATTTTGTACATTAGTCTATTTTTGGTTATACTAAATAAACTGTCAACATTATTTCTTGTATTTCTTTTACCCTCCGATACGCTTCCATGGCATTGACTAGGTGGAGGTGAAAGACGGTACACAACAATCCTGAAACCCGCTTTGGTGGTCGCATGGTCTAAGGCACTACTCTCGCAGTAGACTAGACTGCCGATGACGGGGAGATCAAGATTTGAATCTCGGTCGGGTATACTGTGGGTGGTTTTTCCAAAACTATTTTCCACAATCCCTCCACTCAAATGCGAGTACACATCCTCTAAATATAACCTTCATAATACCTAAATAAGCGTATAGCCCAGTCGGGTAGTAAGACGTGAATACAATCAACATGTATAAAAGATTGAGAAAACATCATTGAAAAATCATTGATGAACCTGTCCTCTTTGTGTACTAGGCTGAGATTAGAATCTCAACCTCAAGGTCATCGGAAATCCGGTATATTTAAGGATGGACACTCTTCTTATGTATTGTAAGAAGATTAGTGTCTGAAAGTGAGACCAGTGGAGCGCTTCTAGTTTGTTTACTTTGATTGCGCTTTCTGTTTTATCCATCTCCCTCCTTGTTTAGCAGATATGCAGCCAGTGTCACTGCTAGGGAGATTAGCGGGGACAGAGTAGAGGAGAAGGGATACGTCTGGGTACGTTCTATTCAAGCCTGGTAGGTACTCTAGGAATGGAAGATTCTAGACTCTTAGCTGTGGCCCCTATAAATACACATATACAATTTCATTCATAACTCCTAAAGTTTCGAATAGTCATTATTTATTCATTTACAATTAAAATATATATTATACATATAATCTACTTACCTTTATTTCACTATATTAAATCATTTTTCTTTATTTTGATTCATAAACTGCCAACCCGCCATGTTTATTATTTTTGTTGGTAGGTGATTTTAACGCTCTCTGCTTTAGAGAGTGGTTTATTTCGGAACTGTTATGGTCTTAATTTATTTTATGTTCTTGGACGCTTATAACATCTGGCTGTCATTTGTAGAAATAATTGCCCCTAGCGGATGAGATTATTATTCTCTTTTGGTTTTTTGGTGCCAAATTTAAATTAATTTTTAAAGATGACTCATGTTCATATGTCCAAATTATAATGTTTAGTTATCTTTATAGTAATACTTTCAATATTTAAATATTTAATATTGTTGTTTTATTCTTTGTTATAAATCTCGGCGACTATATTTTCTCCTAGGCCAGAGATTGTTTATTTACAAACAAAAAGAACCTGTTTGTGTTTTGTTAAAGTTTTTGTTTGTGGACTCGGAAAATTGTTTCGGGAAGCGTAAGGAAGGATCCGATCTGGGGATACTTTAATGATATTTTGTCATGGTTAATTGTAATTTTCATTAGCCAAAACTTCACTAAAAGTAAGGATTAACTTTTGAGGAAGGTCAAATGCCAGTTTATAAGGAAGATTTTGTTGAAATTTAAGGCCTGGAATTTAATTGTTGACGAAGCCTTGAGTCAACATTCGCAATAGAGCGGACATTTTTGGGTGAGATCAAATTCATCTATAATCATCCTGTTCAGTGTTTAAATAATTGACTATAATACCTAAAATTATTAAATAAGGATAAATAAGTTCAGTTTTCAAACCATAAATATTACAGTTTGTCAACCTCAGAGCAATATTTTGTTTATTAAAGATTCATAACATTATTGTTACATATTATAAAGGATAATTTTTTTTTTTGTTGAAATCCTGTTATTTTATTTAAAGAAATATTCCTGTGTCAATAATTTTATATATACGCTTGCGTAGCTGAAAGAGTTGTTACTTCCCAGTCCGTCTCCAAGAAACAATTTGAGCCACTGCGCGTCTGATCGTGTTTGGTTCATCAATTCACTTTTAACTGCCCCGTACTACCAGATACGCAGATATAATTCTATATTATATTTTCTCACCTCCCCACGAATAAACCTAAAGAGAAAACAGTTTATAAATTATAAGTTATTTTGATAAACTATTAGGGTTATTTATAAACCCTATCCCGTTGTTAAATTAGGAAAACTTATTCCATAAAATGATGTTGTACCCACGAATTATGTTACTAAGTATAATTTCATTGTATTTATATATTGAGAGCTCTTAGCTTTTCATTATAATGTTTTCGCTTCTGAGTTTATAAATATAGTTTTGTTTAACTTGGAGAATCGCTTTGCATGGTCAAACTACAGTCCAATTTTCATAGGAGAGACATCCGAGATATAGGAACTCTAATAAATCTACTTTCATATGTTCATGAGTCAAATCGTGGTTTCTGCAGCTGTCACTTTTGATATATATCATAAATACCTTAATATTACACTGATAATACAGTAAAATGTTCTCACTGTTGACCACAAAAATAATGTTTGTATTTTATATCAGTGTGTTTCTAGTAGAACACTACAATACTATGAATAGTAAATATAATATTAAAAATCCAATAGCCGGATGTGACATCATGATTGTCTTGGAAATAAAATGCCATGGTGTGAGCCCACAACCAAGCAATATCAACCGAGCGGCCGACCTCTGTTGGTGACGATGGTGCCAACTTATGAGGCTAGAGGGAGTCATGTGGTTAGCATGACGAAACCTTCGGACGTTAATCTCAGTTTCCTAGACTGGAGCTGGTACTTATTTATTCAAGTATCCTCTCATTTGTCCTCACGAGATTGAGTTTGGCCTCGTTCCAGAACCAACTGCTTCACAGAAAAATCTGGAAACTCCGGGGATCGAATCTGGGACCTCTAGACCACAGAGGAGGTCATGATATGTTTAAAAATTACTAAAATATGAGTCACCCACTTCGCATGATCTAACGCGCTACTCTCGCAGTAGACTAGACTGCCGATGACTTGGAGCTAGAGGTTCGAATCTCAATCGGGTGTACCGAGGCTGGTTTTTCCTAAATGGTTTTGCCCTCTTTCTCCATGCAAATGCGGGTACACCTCATATATATAAAACCATCCTCATCCTTAAAACCATTAGAGTAATTAATACATATTGAGTCCCCTCTAGCTCCATTCCTACCCGCCACTGTGTCTATTATCCAAGTGATAGGTCCTAATAATATGGTGCTATAATACTTAGCACCGCGTCTTACTATACCGTTCGGGTTATACGCTTAAGTACTAATTACGCTAATGGGTTATGAATTGGGAAGGTTGAATATGGAGGAAGTGAGCTCACATTTGCGTAGAGCGAGAGTGGAAAACTATTTAGGAACCCCTCCTCCCCCCCTCCAGTTCACCCGAGCGGGATTCGAACCTCGGACCTCCCTGTCCTCGGCAGTCTAGCTTAACATGGAACTAGCGCGTTAGCTAACTACGCCAACGAGTTGGGTTTTACTACCAGTTCTTCCTGATGTAACACAGTTTACATTTGAGTTTTTATCACTTCAAATCACGTTTGAGGTGTCTTGCAAGTCCAGAGTAAAAAAGGGATATAAATTTTAACGTTACAAAACCTATTATCATTGTAAAAGTTTTACCGATATAATTATTATTATTGTAAGTAGATAACCATTTTTATTTATTTTTTTGTCACCGCGTCTTACTGCCCATTCGGCTTTTACGCACATGAACAAATTATTCTTATGTTCTTTTAGGGATGAGAAAGATTGAATTTTAAGGAAATGTATGTGCATTTGCGTGGTGGAAGAGTGAGAAACCATTTATTAAAAGCTACCCACAGTATACTCGACCAAGATTTGAAGCCCAATTTCCCTGCCATCGGTAGTCCAGTCTATGGTGAGACTGATGCCTTGGTACAATATACTACTGGAGTGGGTCGGTCGCAAATAATTGGTATATTAATTTGGTGCTTTAAGTTTTAATTAGTTGTCGTTTTGATGTGTAATAAGGTGTGGACTACACATAAGGGATACACAATTCTTTCGGCTCTCCTTACCACTAAGCTACGGAATTCTTGTTATCTCTTGTAGACTATCAACTAAGCACAGAGCTGCGACCTTCTGTAGATTGTGTTTTGTTTGTTTGACATTGCGTTTCGCCCTTATCATCGTACAAAGTACTAATCAAATAAAACATATTATTTTCTCAATTGTTCTGTACCTTAATTTATCCCCGTTAGGATGTTCATAACAACAGTACAGCCATGTACAGCCTAATACACAATACTTGATACAGTCAGTCACTCAAGGGCGGCTGCTTGGGGCACCATCTCGAGTGGTGGCACCAAGCAGAGCACCAACCTAACCAAACCTAACCTAACGTAACCTGGACATGATAAGAAAATAATCCCCAAGCCTCCGACTCATCACCTACAATCTCGCAGGGAAGGGTTTGGAGTATGATCACCATTTGTGGTTTGAATTCATATTATTTTCGTTAGGTTTGGGGGCTACTTTCATATTTTCCTACTATCCTCCGGTTATACAGGGGGTTGCCAAATTTACCTCTGGCCGCCCCTGGGTACAGTTCCTTACCCCAAATAGTTGAGCACAAACACTAGACACGGGACTCTAACCAAGGACCTTGGGTATTTATTTAATCGCCGAGGCTTTACCTCTGGGATATCCAGGTTTGTTTTCGTATATATTATTAAAGTTTTAAACTACAGTTGAGGTGGGTTGAAACATATATTATTTATTTAATCTAAAGCTTGAAATTTTCTTTCTAACCTCAAATCCAAATTTGAATCTTCAAATCACTACTAAATGTACAATTTTTAGTTAATGGAAAATTTTTAATATAGCTAATTAATTTTTTTTTAAGACTTGGTGCCACTGACAAATTATATATTATTTGGATCTATCGCGTCATCAACAACAATATGAACCCCCCCCCCCCTATTTAGTAAATTAAATATATTGCCAAGTCCGAGACCTTAGGTCAGTTGGCAGAGTGTCTGTCTACTGAGCTAAGGGTCCCTGTTCGATTCCCGGCATGGCTGAACATTTTTCATTGATGAAAATATGGGTTTACCCTTTCATATTGATAAATTAACGACCAGGGATTGGATGTTGTGCCGGTCCTAGTCTTAAGTTAAATTATTAGGCATATGAAGCTAAGACAGGCTTAGCAAGTCGGTAGTGGCAAATATATGGCTTGAATAAAAAACTGAGCCAGGTCACAGGCTGGAAAGAGTAATGAATGTAAGAAAAATTTATGTTAACACAATTTTGACCTTTTTTTTCCCCAACAACACAAGTCTATACAATCCCTTTTTACCAATTGCTTGAAATTGTTATTTCATGTCAAGACTCAAGGTTTTCATAATTGTGATTGAGATACGTTTGTGAGATTTTTACCAATCTATAATCTCTCGAATACATCAGGATTTTAACTTTTCATCTCAAATTTAAAATTAAACAATGAGTGATGAGATAATCGAATTTTTAGTTAAATGGGGCGTGCCCGTGAACACACGGACAAGGCTGTCCATCACGTTTTTTTTCTACCACCATATCTCCCTACCGGTTCGTCTTATACGTGTTATGTACTAACTACGCTATTGAGTAAGAAATAAAGAAGGTTGAATTTAGAGGTAGTGACCCGCATTTGCGTGGAAGGAGAGTGGAAAACCGTTTAGGAAAACTACCTTCAGTATACCCAGCCAGGTTTCGAACTTCAATCTCCCTGTCATCGGCAGTCTATTCTAATAGACCTTAGATCATGCGGCCACCGAAGTAGGTCATTGCGTATTTTCTGGTTTCTCGGTCACTTAGGAGGGATGACTAGATGTACTGAGATGGTTTTTACTTAGTTGTTTCCCACTTCACTTTCACGCAAATGTGGGCACACGTCTTCTAAATTATACCTTCCTCGTTTCTATTCCATTGGCGTGGAAGGGTAGTAAAACGCGGAGTATGGAAAAATAAAACTTATATATAAGTATTATTATCGATCTAACCAAAAAGAAGGAATGAAAGGGGTAAAGGGAAGAAATGAAACAGAACTAGTGCAGAGTGAGGAAGGTGAAATTAAAAGAGAAATACCATTTATTTTTGTAAAACTCCAGCCTGCATCCGGATGAGATTTGAATCGTGAACTTTTATATCCATTTGTCGTTGATCGTTCAGGTCTCAAGTTGTGTGCGTTCGACTGTTGGTTGAAATGATGCAATAATTCAATCTTGAGACGCACGAACGTGTGTCGAAAAGACATGAATTCACGTTGAGTAGGGTAAGACCTCGTGTATCTCCACACTCAGTATCTTCGGGACTACAGCAGGATGGGTGATCTGACAGGTATCTCTCAGGGTAAACACAAGTTTGGATAGATAGATACATAAGAAATAAAAAAAGCTTTATATTAGTACTTGTATTAATATTGTTTTTATGTAAATAATATGGATTGAATAGTTAAAAGTTAATTGACAATAATAAAAAAAATTAAACAAAATTCTGACGAAAAATGATTTGAAAAATATTTCAGTGGTTGAATGGTATAACTAGTGCATACCTACCGCAATAGATTGAAATATGTGTGACGTGGATATCGGGGCTAGGTTCTAGGTCGGGTGTATTGAGGGTGGTTTTCATAAATGGTTTTCCACTCTCCCTCCATTCAAATGCATGTACATTTCCTTTGAACATAACCTTACTAATCCCTTAAAAGTAATTAGTTCATGAGCGTATAACCTGAACGGTTAGTAAGACGCTGTGATAAAAAAAAAAAGTTAAAGTTAATTTGTGTATAACCCGAACGGATCGTAAAAAGCCGTGACTAAAAAAAAGTTTTAAACTGTCACAAATAAAATATGTTTGTTTATTTTGTCAAGGAAAGGGCGCAGCAATTGATCACAAGCTAGTTCCATTCGAGGATGCTATTGCCCTTACAGGTACGTAGATAATTAATGTTTGTGCCACACATATAAGGGGTACGTTTATTACACGATTCTGTTCGGGTTCGATTCCCGGTATGGCCGAAAAATATATAATTGGTGATGTGAGGATTTCCCCTTTCACGGTGATGAACTAACGGCCGTGAGATGGATGTTGTGTCAGTTCAAGATTAAAGTTAGTTTGTAATTCGTGTTTTGATATAATCAGTCGGTTCAGAAAGTGCACGTTAAATACCACAAATAAATTAAAACAATAAAAGAGATTTTACACGATATTTAAAGAATAAAGTAGTACATAAGTAAAGTGAGTATGAGTTTCTGTTCGATTTTTTAAAATAAGCCCTGGTTTTTACATGAAGTCCATTTTCAACCACCAACATTGATTGAAAGTCATTAAAATTCAGCATTCTATAAATATGTATTATTTTATTTATATTAAAGTGTATATAAAACGCTATCAAAAGCTTACAATAATACTTCCTAGTGGATTACTGTATAGTCTCTCTTTACACTATTACAAATGGTAATTTGTTTTTTACTGCTATTTTGGCAGCATCAGTTTCCAGTTTTCAAATAACGGGCTTCCTATAAAAAAAACACTTTATATATTGGTTGATTCCAAGACCATACTAAACCACTGGGACAAAAATAAAATATTCAATTTCTATGTCTATTCACACCTCGACCCAATCAGTTATTCTGTCACTTCGTTAAAAGAATGAGTGGGTAAGACGTCGACATTTTTCGCTCAATATAGTAATGAGTGAGTGACTCAAGAGAGAAAGAAGGGGAGGGGCGCCTTTTGCTGTCTTAAAAGAACAACAAAAAGTTAAAATAATGTTTATAAAAAAAGTGAGGAAAATGTTCGAACATATTTGATTTTGTACTTATTTCCTTTAACCTTTCGGTGACTTTTGTCACTGGTAGGACATTTATGCTGTTTACAGATGGTACACTTGCTTCTTAACTTCAGACACCAAACTGTGCAACTCTTGTAATGCGGCGTTAAGTTGTGAAAAAATATAATAATTGGTTACACCACCTCATAAGTGTTGTTGAAGGTCACGGTAAGTTCCTCTACCTCTTGTTATAATTAGTGTTGTTGAAGATCACTCCAAGTTCCTCCACCACTTGTTATAATTGTTGTTGAAGGCCATGGAAAGTTCCTCCACCACTTATTATAATTGTTGTTGAAGGTTATGGTAAGTTCCTCTCCCACTTGTTATAATTTTGTTGAAGGTCATGGAAAGTTCCTCCACCCCTTGTTATAATTGTTTTTGAAGATCATGGAAAGTTCCTCCACGACTTTTTATAATTAATGTTGAAGGCCGTGGAAAGTCCACTACTTCTTATAATTTGTTGTTGAAGGTCACGGTAAGTTCCTCCACCACATGTTATAATTGTTGTTGAAGATAACAGCAAGTTCCTCCACAACTTGTTATAATTGTTGTTGAAGGTCACGGCAAGTTCCTCCATGACTTGTTATAATTAATGTTGAAAGTCATGGTAAGTTCCTCCACGATTTGTTATAGTTAATGTTGAAGGTCATGGAAAGTTCCTCCACCACTTGTTATAATTGTTGTTGAAAATCATGGAAAGTTCCTCCACTACTTCTTATAATTTGTTGTTGAAGGTCACGGCAAGTTCCTCCACCACTTATAATTGTCGTTGAAGGTCACGGCAAGTTCCTCCACCACTTATAATTGTTGTTGAAGGTCACGGCAAGTTCCTCCACCACTTATAATTGTTGTTGAAGGTCATGGAAAGTTCCTCCACTACTTCTTATAATTTGTTGTTGAAGGTTACGGCAAGTGCCTCCACCACTTATAATTGTTGTTGAAGGTCATGGAAAGTTCCTCCACGACTTTTTTATAATTAATGTTGAAGGTCGTGGAAAGTTCATCCACTACTTCTTATAGTTCCTCCACCACTTATAATTGTTGTTGAAGGTCATGGAAAGTTCCTACACTATTTCTTATAATTTGTTGTTGAAGGTCATGGAAAGTTCCACCATCTCCTGTTGGTGGGATGCGGTCTGTGTTTTGCAACATTCTTGTTCCAGTCCTTAAACTCGGCATACTTGCTCCCCGCGGCCGCCTGTGACTTTCAAATGACCGTACAAGACAAGGGCTTGCTCAGTTCCATGTTCTACGTGGGTAAGTGAACTTCACGTCATTGGTTTAAAAGAATATAACAGGAATAATCAGCCAGTGCCTACTCAGTTCCATGTTCTACGTGGGTAAGTGAACTTCAAGTCATTGGTGTACAATAATATAGCAGGAATAATCAGCCAGGCCCTAATCAGTTCCATGTTCTACGTTGGTAAGTGATCTTTACGTTATTGGTTTACAAGAATATAGGAGGTTTAATCAGGCAAGGGCCTACTCAGTTCCATTTTCTACGTGGGTAAGTGAACTTAACGTCATTGGTTTTACAAGCTTTTGGTTGAATTAATCAACAGACGATATGCTGAAGTCATCTAGAGGTGAAGCAAAAATGTAATGAATATTCTGGTTTCATTAATTTAGGTTAGCTTGGATTATTTACCCTAGCAACTAAAACCTAATCCGTGGAAAGAACTATAGACTAATAAGCCCAAATGTTTGTTTTAAACGTCCTCTAAGTGTGTGTTCTTTCGTAGGTATGATATGCAGCTCCCACATGTGGGGATATCTAGCGGACACATACGGCAGAAAGAAAGTACTCGTGTGCGGCATGCTGATGGATTCGATTTGTTCCTTCTTCGGGAGTTTCTCGCACGCGCTCTGGCTTTACCTCATCGTCCGTTTCTTCAACGGGGCCCTGTAAGTCCGCAATCGTCTCGGCCGATTCACGGGCAGGGACGTAAATATTGAGTACAATGGAACATGGGCCAGGATACTATGTTCCTTTCTGGTTATGCGTATATGTTCTAATTACTCTACTGTGTTAGGAATGAGGAGTGTTGAATTTAGATGAAGTTTACCAATATTTTCTTGCAGAGAGAGTCTAAAATAATCCATGGAAAACCACCTTCAGTACATCCGTCCGGGATTAAAACCCCGATCTCCCCGTCATCGGCAGTCTTGTCCAGTGGTATTCAACCTGGGGTACGTAAATACATATTAGGGGGTTATTATTATTATGTGTTCTTTCTTATGACAGTCAGTGTCAGTGAACTTAGACCGCCAATAGATCCTGTCCTCTGCCTCTTCCTTCAGCTCCCAGAATTTTCTTCTTTCCTTAAAATCATCCAATATTTGAATCCTCCTCCTTCCTAAGCTTATCTTTCCCTCAACCTTTCCTTCTATTACGTCGTGCAGAAGACAGTTCTTCCTAAAGATGTGTCTGATCCAGTTTTCTTTACACCGAAGAATTACATCCAAAATGGTTCTCTTCTCACCCACTATTCTAAGGACTTCATTTGTCTGTCCACCTGATCCTCTCAAGTCTTCTCCAGCCCCACCTTTCAAAGCGCTCCAAGTAGGGGGTTGATAAGATTTAAAAAAACATGCACAAGTATGATTCTCATTTCAAACTTATTATACAGGGTAGGGCGGAAACAACTATACGATTTATGTTGAGGAAAGTGATGGACAACGTGCTGAGTTTTGTCTGACGTCCGGTGGAGCTCACCTCAGTGACATTATATCACCAAAGGTAAAATGTTTAGTATGGAGTTTGCTTTTATTTAGTTAGTGAATATTTCTTTTCAAGTTACTAATCATCTCATTGTTTCGGCCTTATCCTGTACGATACATTAGATTAGATGTAAATTATAAGATATGCATAAATTACACTATGCACTAACAATTTTGAGGTACAAAGTGGAAGAGAAATTATATCTGGGAGTACGCAAACAAAAGAAGGTTGAATATCACTGGTGTAGTATATTGCGAGAATGGCGCCGTGGATCAGACCATTTGAGCACCAAAACGGGTCAAACTTTTATTGCTATCAACATTGATAACATTTTACTATGTTATTTGTGTTATTCTATAGGTATTGATAATATCTATCAAAAGTGACAGTTGCAGATCATACGACTTCACGTATGAATACGTGAAAGTAGACTATTAACTTTTCTATCTGCCAGATGAGGAAGGCCCTTCCTATCAAGATTGTGTTGGTGGTTTTTCAGAATCTGCCCCAATTCCAACGTGCTCTTCGCCTACCTGGGTGAGTTCCACTCATTCTTCTACAAGAACTAGAGCGATAATCTTCCTCAACATTTCCATCATGCTCGGAGCGACCATTCTCCCAGGTGAGCCATTGTTGTTTGGGGTTTAAATACACATTGTTACGAGACATGGGGCCACCCTCTATCACTCCGCAATATTTACTGGGTTTTTTGGTAAATTTTTATGAAAATAAATCTGCTTTTGCTACTTGGCTGCAATTTGTTGTTAACAAATTTTAATCATCGATATCCAAGTTGCCTGCTTTAGTGGCCGCATGGTCTAATGCGCTACTCTTGCAGTAGACTAAACCGCTGATTAGAGGGAGATAGAGGTTTAAATCTCGGTCGGGTGTATTGAGGTCATTTTTCCTAACTCCTTCCATGCAAATGCGGGTATACTTCCTATTAATATAACCTTACTTTTTCCTAAAATCATTAGCGTAATTAGTACATAAGCGTATAATCCACACGGGCAGTAAGACGCGATGCTAAAAATATATATATCCAAGTTAATAGAGATAAAAATGATAAAATATAACTTATATTCTCTCCCATTCCTTCTTCAACAGCTTTTTTAAAAATTCTGTTCTGTTCAATAAACTTGTGAAAAATATAATGTTTCTTTTCTATGGGTTTAGCCACAAATACATTTTATTTTATGTTAATTTATAATAAATTTTTCATTTGAGAAAATTGGCTGTTGAATCTCATATAATTAGCTCAGAATTGTATTCGGATACTCTAAAATTCGCTGCTACAAGGTTAAATAGCAAGCAACTGTTTGATTTTACACAAATGTAGTAATAACAAAGTAAAAGGAAATAGCCTATATAAAATAATTAATAAAAACAACTCTCATTATATACAAAGTTCTCTTGCTTTCTTTGCAGCATACAATATGTCAATAATGTCTTTAAAGTCTATTTAAGGAGGTTCGTCACTTTACATTCTGAGCTTTCCTGGTGTTAATCCATCATAAGAATACATATTTTCATCAAAATTACCTAACCTTAAGGTGGGATGGCAGGGGATGCAAGAAAAAGCCAATGTTTTTTCAGGTTTTATAGCAAAACTTTTTTTTTTTTGCCAAAATAAATGAAATGTGGCTCCAGTAGAGACATATAGTTTAATTTTCTTCACATGATGATATCAACAGTTCCTGAATATCTGTCATAAGTATGGTGGCATTATCAAACAAACTTTTTAAATGAGAAAAATTTGTTATTAAATTACAGAACAACCTTGACAGATATTCAAAAAATGTTTGATATCACCATTTGAAGAAAATTAAACTCTTATGTTTCTACTGGAGCAATATTTTATTTATTTTGGCCAAAAAAAGTGTTGTCATAAAAACTACTAAAAAAACAAAAACAATGGCTTTTTCCGCACGTCCCTTTTAATCCCACACTGATCGGGACCTTAAAACTTCTGCGCCGGGCACAATCATGATCCAAACATGTTTTAGTCAAAACATCCCCCTATAAAGGAATTCAGCAGCACGTGAGATATCTAATCGCACATACCAAATTGTTCAGATTCATAAGGATAGTAAATTAAACTAATTAATCACATGTATGTCTAATTTTTAAACTCAAAAATGATAAAGCCCCAAATAAAAAAACACTCCTTTGTAAAAATACAGTATTAAAACAGTGTCAACCGAACATGGCGACAATGTATTTCATTACTACACGCTTGTATATAAAGTGAACATTACAAGTTCATCAACGGAGCAACTCTTGTTGTTCAAGGCTTGGCGTGGCTCATCATCCCGCAGACGTGGGCTTGGGAACTCCCCTGGATTACCTACCGCTCCTGGCGGCTGTTTGTGATAGTTACAGCGCTCCCAGGACTGATTACGGTCCTCTACATGGCCCGAGTCCTCCCGGAAAGCCCCAAGTACCTGTTGGTCACTGGAAGGTCACAGGAGGCCTTGGACATCCTCCGACGTATATATGCCGACAACTCCGGAGAGCCGCCAGAGTCATATCCGGTAACATTCTCTCTTTAGAAAACAACATCCTGAGCTAACTGGGCACAGGATGATAAGCACACGGGAAAGTCATCAGAGCTATATCCGGTAACATTCTCTCTTTAGGGCATAGTATCCTGAGATAACTAGGCACAGGATGATAAGCACACAGGAAAGTCATCAAAGATATATCCGGTAACATTCTCTCTTTAGGGTACAGCATCCTGAGCTAACTGGGCACATCATCCTGAAATAACTGGGCACAGGCTGATACTTTTCAAGCGGTACCACTGGTAACACTAGATACTAGCTGCAAGCTTTGCAACACGGACCCAGGATGGGGGCATATCAAGTTATTTCCTTTTCATGATGCAAGTTTCCATTCTCTCAGGATGCATAGTTTGACCTACACAATCCTCAAAGAGTTTAATTTTCTTCACGTGATGATATCATTAGTTCTTGAATATGTGTCGAAGGATTTTTTCTTTTCATTTAAAAAGTTTATCATCTAATGCTTCTATGCTTATGACTGATATTTAACAACTGTTGATATCACCACGGGAAAAAAATTTAAGTCTATGTTTTTACTGAAGATATTTTGTTTATTTTGGCAAAAAAAAAAAGTTTGATACAAAAACTGCAAAACACTGCCATTAGCTCGTGTCCTCTGATAGACAAACTATGGACACTAAAGCGTACTCAATCAACTCACGTCAGAAGAAATAGATGTGTGTTGGTTTTCAGGTACTGTCTGTTACAATCGACGGCTCTGTGGCAGAGTTGCCCTCTCCGCTAGGGTTGGGGAAAAAGAATTCTGCACTAGACGTGATGAAGAGCATTTGGCGACAAACAGCCCCTTTGTTTGTACCTCCTCATCTCCGGAACACGACAATAGCTTGCCTCTTTATGTTCTTTGTTTACGCCTGGTGAGTTCCCTATGATTTATGAGAAAGAATGTATTGTACAATTTATTCTTTCATTCAACAATAATGAAATGGAAATGTTTCAGCTCAAACAGTCTCTCCCTGTGGATCCCTGACATGTTCAACAACTTGGGCGTGTACTATAACTTGCACCCGGAAGGTCCGTCAAGACTGTGCGAGGCCATCGGCAGTTCCTCTGCCAACATGACAGCACCAATATTGCCTTCGTCGTTGGAGGTGATCTATTCGGATCTTCTAGAAGAGCCTGCGTGCGTGATACAAATCACTTCACAGACATTTATCAACCCTATGATCTTTGGAGTAATCGCGGGGGCGGTTTTCATCCCCATGGGATTTGTGATCAACAAACTTGGCAAGAAGAATACTATGTGTAAGTACTCTTGTGCAGGTCCCGAATGGCTTCAATATATGTACACTAGCCACTTCGGTGGCTACACGGTCTAAGGCACTACTCTCACAGTAGACCAGACTGCCGACCCGAACTGAGGTTCGAATCTTGGTCAGGTGTATTGAGGATGGTTTTTCCAAAATAGTTTTCCACTCTCCCTCCAAGCAAATACGGGTAAATTTCCTCTAAATATAGCCTTCCTAATCCCTAAAACTATTAGCATTATTACTACATGAGCGTAAAACCCGAACGAACGAGTAGTAAGGCATGGTGCTGCTAATTTTTTTTATATAGTTACACTCAGATTTATGGATGTGCCTGACTTACCAAATGTGAGGGGATTAGGGACATGACAACATTATTATTCATTTTCCCCTCGTTAATTACTACTTATATAATATGAATGGAGACCAATCCGATATGACCCATCAAATACTTGGATTCATATTCAAAATACTTTATTTCAGTGGAACATTAATATTAAGGTGGGAGTGTAGAGAGCGCAGAGTGTAAGGCAGTATTTTTGAAATATAAATAGCGTAACTTTTTTTTGTTGCCAAAATGAAATAAAATATTTCTCCAGTTGAAACATAGAGCTTTATTGTCTTCATACGGTGATTTCAAAAGTTGTTTAATATCTTTACAAGAGTGCTATGCATTATGTATTAAATAGTTACCACTTAATTTAAATGAACATTTGGCTTAACCAAACACCTTTTTTCTTCTTTTGACTACATTATACAAAATGTATTTAAATAGTAAAAATATAAGTAATAGTTTCCTTCATACAAGTCTTACAACTAATTCTATTCTTTCATTTGTTCTATCACCAATAATATTTTAGTTTTTCTTAGCACCATGTCTTACTACCTGTTAGGGTTGTACACTTATGTACTAATTACACTAATGGTTTGAGGGATTATGAAGGTTACATTTAGAGGCAGTGTACCCGCATTTGCGTTGAGAGAGAGTAGAAAACACATTTTGGAAAAATCTTCCCTCAGTACATCCGACCGAGATTCGAACCTCAATCTCCCCATCATCGATAGTCTAGTCTAACACGAGAATAGCGCGTTAGACCATGCGACCACCGTAGGGTGTACTAATAATATTGTATGCCACTAGAACCAATATATTTTAATCTCCATTTCTAAGAAGTGCATCGTCAGACCTAGTAAAAATATGTTCATTTGTCCAGATATGTGTGTGTTGGTGGCCACATCTGGTGCGATTGGGCTGTATTTTGTGGTCACACCTATTTGGGCCATCGCACTTGCCTCCATGTACTACTCTTTCATCTTCGCCACTGTGGGGGCCCTCAACAGCATCGTTATCGACATATTTCCCACGCATCTTAGGTACATGGCAAATATTGAAATAAACAATCATTGCCACTAGCTAGAATGATTGTGAAGAAAAAAGTAAAAACTAAACACTCTGAAATTGAGAACATAAGTTAAGTTTGTAAATTAAGAGGACATAACATTTGTAATATCGATTTATTTTTTCCCCAAATTGAATCCAAACCTTAATTATTTTAATTTGTAAAGGTTGGTTGGAAGGGCACAAGTATTGTTGTAGTTTTTGTATAAAAAACACTTTTTGGCAAAAATAAATAAACTATTACCCCGGTTGATATGTTTAGTTTAATTTTCTAAATATTAACAGTTCTTGAATATCTGTCATGGGCATAATGGTTTAATGAGAAAATTTTAAATGAAAAGAAAAGGCAACCAAATTATAGGATACCCACAACTATTCAAGATCTGTGAAGGTTATTATGTGTAGAAAATTAAACTAAATGTATCTACTGAAGTAATATTGTACTTCTCCTTCATGCCCCCACCCACCACAAAAAATTATAAATGGAAAAATATTGGCTTCAACTCCGGTAACTTTCATTCCACCTTAATGCTATTAATTTATAGTTATGCACAGTTTTAAGTACATCAAAATTATAATAAAGTTACTTTTTCTAAAATTAATTTTTACTTACCATTAGAGTAAATATGAAGTTATCTCTGGCGATATATGTAAGTTATAACGTTATATCGTTGTTAAAACGATAATATGTGTAACCAATATTATTTTACCTTTCCACACATATTAAAACTTTACTAAAACATCCATTACTAACGGTAAAACTATGAACATGACGTTATCCGCGTATTAAAATTAATGTTTGTATTTTCTAAAAGCTCTTATGTAAATTATGTAAATTTAGTGTGTTTAGAAAATTTTATTCCGTGGATTAAATTAAAAATAAATAAAAGATGCCACTGCCAGCAACTATATATATACTTTGCACTGATTCTTACTACCCATTCGGGTTATACACACGTATGTACTAATTAGGCTAATAGGGTAGGTATGAGGAAGGTTGAATTTAGAGGAAATGTACGCACATTTGTGTGGGAAGAGTGTAAAAATTATTTAGGGAAAACCACACTCAGTGCACCCAACCGGGATTGAACCATGATCTCTCCATCAACAACGGTCTATTCTATTGCGAGAGTAGTGCCATAAACCATGTGGCTACCGAAGCAGATAACAACAATATTAAATAAAGCCCCAACACAAGTAGGGACATAATAAAATACTTATGTTATTTTAGTATATATTTAATATGTATCAAAATACAATCAGCATTTTAAAGGCATTTAAAAGTATTGATACACTAACATACTTGCTAACATAAAAACAAAATTATATCAGAAGATATCATTGCCTTTCCACATCCCAATTAATGTATTGTTTTATTCAATAAATCTAACAGAGTTTATATGTATATCTTTACAGTAGGAGCAACTTAAATGTTTTAATTCGCCAGAACATGTGTCTAGCTTTATAATTTATTGATATATCATGATAACAGAGCATAGCAATTGGTTAGGTTTGGTTAAACTGGGTAGTATTGCCATAATATTAACATGTCATAGACAGGCTTAAAACCTAGTTTAAAGAACTGTTATCCAGCAAAAACCAAGTGTATTTTTAATATTCCTAGAGCATGGTTCTGAACTAAACTAACCTTTATTGATTGCAGGGCAATGGCAGTGAGTTTGACTCTCATGGTTGGTCGGATTGGCACGATTTGCGGCAGTATCTTGTTGGCAACACTTCTAGAACTAAGCTGCGATTCAATCTTCTTTGTATATGCTGGAACGGCTTTAGGTGGGTAACATATTATGTACAAATTTACAGTTAAATTTTCATATGAAGGGCCTTATCTGAAAACTAGAAGCATTACTAAATCTACTTTCGTATTCATACATCAAGTCATGTGTTCTACATGTGTCAGTTTTAATAGATATTACCAATACGTATAAAATAACACTAATAATATAGTTAAATGTTTGTATTTTCTAAAATGTCCTTTCTATGAAAATTGAACTGTACATCACCTTCACACATGCTTATAATTTTGCTGCTAAACAGTTATTGTTTCTTTTTCTCGGAAAAGGAACATGCTTAGTTTTTCCCTCGGGTGCTATGGCCCGTGAAATGAAAATCTTTATTAAAGTTATAGTTTGTCAAAATTGTTACATAACTAGCATTTCAAAATCCTGAATTTTCAGGTGTACAACCAAAAAATGTCCAAAATTGAGTCAAATTTGGTTCCAGTCTAAAATTGAGACAGTAAGGTCTTGTTTGCCAATAATTTATATTGGGCCTATTTGCTGTTTTACGTACGCACGCATGCACACATTATTTTATTACAGGCAAAGTAGGGAATATGCTGAGCAAAAATAATATTTCTACACACATACTGTGATTAAAATAAACCGGTTCATTTATTCAACATTGACAAATACATTGTTATGATTTTAATATACTGTATTCAAAATACACACTCCCTACATTTAACAAAAATAATAAAATAAAGTTTTAATTGATGCATTTCAAATGTAGAATGTTAGTTTCAAATAACTTGGAACATGAAATTTGTGCACTTTAATTAAATCATATCGTAATACATTCACATCATGTATTTGTTGCAGTCACTGGATTTCTAACTTTCCTACTACCTTCAACGTACAAACAAAACATATGAAGCCCATCATGAACATCAAAACGGTGAAAGTCATGCAGTAAATATATATATATATACTGTACATCAAGATTGATATTAAAGTGTTTTTTTTGGGGGGAATGATGCAGACAACTGAAGTTTCAGTTTTTCTCCACCCCTCTCAAATTAGATTACATAATGTATAAAATATAACATTATGTTTCTAATACAATTGATATTTATAAAACACTTTTTTTTACTGAACATATTGTCCAGAGTTGTAATGTTGTAAGAAAATGTGTGAATAAAAATTTGATTTTTTTAAATATTGCTTCTAAAATTGATGAAACAATTGATTAACTACTTGTGCTGGTATTTCAGTATTGATTAGTATTAAATAAAAGCATATTTATACTAAAAAATATTATAAATAAGGGTGTACAAAGCTTTGAAATGTCAAAGTCTAATTCCAAAGTCAAATCTCCTTCCTTCTAACTTCGAAATCCAGAGTAACATTCGAACCGAGGAGTTGGAAAGCGTGTACCTGGGAAGTTTGCTGACGAAAGATGCCTACTGCAACAAGGGAATCAGGCGGAGGATCGCCACAACCAAGGAAGCTTTCAACAAGAATAAGTTACCGCTGACCAGCAGGTTGAGTTTGGAACTTAAGAAGAAACTGATGAAATGCTACATTTGGAGCATCATACTGCATTGATCAGAAGCTAATGAAGCTGGAAAAGAAATACTTGGAGAGTTTTGAAATGTGGTGCTGAGGTCCTAAGAAGAGTGGGTGAAAAGAGAACCATTTTGGATGTGATTCTTTGGTACGAAGCAAATTGTATTGGACACATCCTTAGGCGGAACTGTTTTCACATCAATATGTCATAGAAGGAAAGGTATCGTTTCGCATGTTTCAAGCCCCCTCTCCCCCTTAAACCCGTTACTTGTGAGAATGAAACACATCAAATTGATCTATCTCGCGGAGTGTTATTGGTATAAACATAGTTTGTTGAAAATGTATCTGTGATTTGTTCTCATCAGTTTATAGAACATTAATTGTGCCAGGCACCGATGAAAATACATTCTAATATGATGTATGTAGTGCAGAGTCTATGTATGGTCAAATGGAGGCTGAGTGGGGGCGAACATATCACAATCTCTTCTCACCCTGTCAACCCTCCATGACACAAGACAGTGAAATCAATAAACAAATGTGGCTCAAGAACAATGAGCTTATGTGCTGTGCCTCACATCAATGAGTGGTGTCTTATCTCGCTTGGTGCTAAAGATGATGTGTCAAGCTTATCTTCAAATATTACTGGTGTGTGTGTGTGTGTGTGAGAGAGAGAGTTAGTGAGATAAGACTCTAATAAATAACAAAGAAAACATATTTTATTGTGAGCCACTTGTTTCATTTGACTTATTCCAAATTATGCATTCTTAACATAGAAGAATCCTTTTGGACTTAATGTATTTTATTTTGTTGTCGTTTCATTTTAATTTTCTATTTATATGACATAGTTAAAATTCACTTTCTGAACCAAATGATTATATCAGCACACAAGAATGTCTATGAGCGAGAGCGAAAGAGCCTACAAATTTTACCGGAAAGTTATTTTTCACATGCACTCAAGGGGTTCTTTTACATGCCACAATGGACATAGGAAATTGTACTGCGGATTTTTATCTCTCCAGAAAAATCCGTCGACCTCGGCTGGGTTTGAATCCACAAACATCAGAGTCCTGAGGCAAGCACTTTACTCCAAGACCACAGAGGTTGACTTTGTTGATGATGATGATGATGATGATGATAGTAAAATAAAAATATTATTAATAATAATAATCACCTCGTCTGAATATAATAAATTACAATTCTAGAACATGATTAAATGCTCACACATTGTATATATAGATTTTCTTACATATGAACATTTGGAACACTTTTAATAAAATATGCACATTTTTTTACCGCCAATATTGATAACATTTTATGATATTATCAATGCTATTTTATAGGCATTGATAGTATATCAAAAATTGCAGATCACATGACGTGACGTCTGAATACGTGAAAGTAAATCTATTAACTTTTTCTAGCCATCAGATATGTACTGTACATTTGTAATAAAATTGGGGTTTAGTAAAGTAAATAAAGTTGGCTACATAAAAGAAATGTTCAATCCAGTACTTTACTTGTGAATTAGAATAAATGGATTCTTTCAAAAACTTTTTTTTTAACTTATAAAATAGAAGCTCTAATGTTACAAAAATAAAACTATTTATAAAAAAAGAATTGATTTTACAATGTAGTAAGATAATTAAGGACCTGACAGAGATAATTCCAACCAACCAAACGCATTTTTTATAAAATAAATAATTTCAAAATGTATATAGGTACTTCATTTTCTTGTTTGTAAATACAAATAATCACCGATGATAATACATTAGTTTCACTTTGTTCCTCCAAGAGTTATAATGTAAGCACATATTTTTGTTTGAGTGTGATCAAGTCAATTTGTAGTTTTTCAATTAACACATTTTTGTTTTAAAATAAATATTTTTTTGGAGATCTTATTTAACATTTTCCATTGTTGTAAAATCAATTTTTAAGTATTTATTGATGATCACTAAAAATAATTTAGACTTCAATGAAATGTCTTTTCAACTAAACTCTCACATCCTCCTGAATATAATATGTACAAATATCTGCTTCAGAAGTAATATTTACCCCTTCCCCACGCAACCCTCTCCAGTCTAGTTACCAACAGGAATGTGTATTTTACAACCAGACAGGCAAGGAGGATATAAAGTTCATTGCCTGCATCATCTTCTCATTAAGACAATCGTGGGGTGAAATAAATTATCTTTGAGTATTTATGCATTTATAAAATATTGATACTATTTAAAAAATATACTTATTCAACATGGATTGCTTAAAAAGACTCAAAAATGCCTAAAAAATTATGCAAACCAAGAAAATATTATCTTAGATTCCAAAATGACAAAATAATGACCTATAAAATATACAGAGTTTTTTTGTACTTATGACTTATGCGACAATTTTTTTTTAATGTCCTTTCATCAAAATCCGCGCCCTGCTTGTAAGCTACATCATAGTGGAATCAAGCACAGTAAGTTTGTTACCTTTCAGGGTAACCTAAGTGTACACATTAAAGCCTGTAAAAATAATACAATCAGTCGATTGTAAATTATTTAAATATATTTTGAAAAAAAAGTTTTGTTTTTAAATTAGACCCACAACAATGAAATGAATGTGTAAAGTTGTTCTCTACTGGGTTATCTATTTTCAGATCAGGAATAAATATGTTATAAATATGTCGACAGGTCACAAATACGTTATAAATATGTCGACAGGTTACAAATAGGCACATATGCATACCATCAAGTTCTCTTGTCTGAAATCATCTAAATAATTCAAGATTATGATTGCATGTTTTGTTGTTTTTGGCAATACTTGATCATGAATAAAAGCCGGTTACTTCACAAACATACCAGTAGATGTCACTGTGAGGTGAGGCATTTGTTTTCTTAGCTCCTGTAAACTCTCCTTGCACATAGTGTTACATAAAAGTAGTGATATACGAGTTAAACGTTTGAGTTTGTCATGTATTAAATGAAAGTTGGACCCGGTCAACTGTGAGCAGCCCTCAAGTACAACTTCCTTCAGGTACACACATTTCACTAAATACTCCAAACTTTTGTTCGTCAAGCGATCACAGCCAGACAAGTGGAAATAACTTAGTCGACGACATTTTGAAACACTCACATTCATCGTTTCGTCTGAAAAGTTGCTAAAACCTTGTAACTGGAGGGATTGTAAATTTGTTAGTCTGTGAATGTTTTGAAACTGCCTAGGTAACGCGTCGCTACTGTATGTTTCAAGGAACAAATATGTTACATTAGGACACTTTTCAAAAAGAGTATCAAAACTATCATTACTATTTAATGAATAAAAAAATATGTGAAGATTTTGGAGATGGGGGAAACCTTCGCCATCAAAAATGTTAAATATTTCTCTTCCAGGGTCTTCAAAATTTTTAAGTGCGAGCATTTTAAGTTTAGTTAATTTTCTAATAGGTTTTAGACTGAAATCGTCATTTGAAAAGAACATGTCCATATTCAAGTTTTGTAAGGCGGTACATTTTCCAAGCATTTCGATCGTGCTAGATTTCATATCATAACATCCAAATGTTAACGATATCAGTTGATCTTTTTTCCTTTCCAAAAGATACTCCAAACTCACAGAACTGATGTAACCGACACTAAAATGTTTCAATGCATGACATCCCTCAGCAATGGGCTGGAAACAGGATCGATCTTTTGGCCACATCGAACACATTAAAGATATGCTGTTTAAATTATGGAACGAGCTCAGTTTACGAATGTTCAGCGAGTCAACATCTTCTGTAACTATATCATCAACACAGATGTGGACATTTCTTAAATGAACAAAGTTTTTACGAATGGCACTCACATGTAAAGGCCTCATCCTTTGCGAATCGTGGAACTTCAAACTCCTCAACTCTGGGCAGTATTTTACAAGGGTATCGATAAGAATTTCCAGGTCTGGATTGCCAAAAGAAGAATAAAAACTTACCGTCTTTAGGAGAGTAAAATTCCTAAGTTTGGGCAATTGTTTTAAAATGTAGCAAATCGAAGGTATGTCCATTTGCGGGGGTGGCTCGAAACAAACACTTTTCCACAGCGGATCATCTTGGAACACTTGTTGCCACCGATGACAAACCCGCTGCGCTCTTAGGAGATCCTCGATTGAAAGACAAAGAAATATTTTGAGAATCAGCTCGTATGGTAGGGTGCTCTGAGTGGTCATCGGTGTCATCATAAAGCTATGAGGAGAAAATTATAGATGAAAATTTACCAAAACAAATAGCTCTCCAGTTTTTAACAATAACCATTACATTCAAACTTATGATGGTCGCTCATATTGACTATTCATTTTGACAAACATCAATTATTTTTTCTTTACTTGAGGCAGTTAATGTGCACTTTCTGAACTGAATGATTATATATCAGCAAATAATTTATCTAATTTAAATTCATAGTAGACAAAACACCCAGCCCTTGGCAGTTAATTAATCAGCATGCCAGGAGAAACAAAGTTCACCAATTATTATAATTTTTTTCTGTTATGCCAGAAATCAAACTTGGAACCTTTAGCTTAGTAGTCAACGCTACTAGCTCAATATAAGGTGTTGAGCCATTACTTTTTAAAGACGACAATTTAGCCATCAGGCATATATAGGTCAAAGGACATCTAAAGGACAATGATTTAACCCATCACTACTTGGGTGCAAGAAGGAAAATGGAAGAACTCTAGTGTGCTGGTCATTATAAATCAACCAAACAACCTTTGAAAGATTAAACATTGCCTCAATTAATTATTTAAGGCTATGCCCTCTGTTTCACAAAGCCAAGTCAACTCCGACACCACCTAAGCATTCCATGGACCTATTTAATTTTTTGAGTGCAAAGTGTCATAAAAAGTTTAAAATGAGATCTGTTACCACTTATATTCATGAAGGCGTAAATAGTGCGTCTCTTAATTTCACAGATGTCCCATGACTGAGGTATCTCCACATTTCCTCTTGTGGAGTTCAGGAGGAGTTGCAGAAGTAGATGCTAACCTAAAATAATACCAGTTTTTTTTATGATGAACATTTAGACAAAAAAAACAACCTAACATCTTGTCAAAAGAACTGTGATATATTTATGTAGTGTACCCTAAATGCATAATTTGTAGGGCTGCAGTAGATGTGGTGTAGCCAAAATATTACTTCAAATTTATTATATTTACTTTTGACCAGGATTAGATTTAGAGCTGTGGAGGCTCCTGACACTAAACAAATATTTTTCATTTCAACATTACGAAATTACATTTTTCGTAACCGGTACAAAATTAACTGTTATAAGCTCGACATTAAAAATATTATTTAGATAATAATACATTAGATTCCTTTAAAACCAAACATATTTTTCGTTTGTTTTTAGTGTCTCTTGATAAGAATACAAAATAATGTGAAAACTCAGAAAAAATTAAATTATAAATTTTATTTCCAAAAATGGCTGGAAGTTGATTAAAAAATAAATTAACAAACCAGTAAAAGTTAACCCTGAAATCATGGCTACATAATGATATGCATAGTAGGTTAAACAGACACCACGGTGCACCATAGTATTTAAACTAGGAGTGTTGTTTAAGTTTTGAAAAATCAAAGTTTGAATTTTTTCTTTGCCATAAATAAATAAAAATTGATACGATATATCAAACTATAGTTAATTTATAAAGATTTTAATATGATGACAACCTATAGAGCCAAAAGTGATTTTTTATTATCTCAATAGTTTGTATGGGGGGAAGGGGCCTGGACACCTCTGTTTCCTTTCTATAATGAACATTTTATATTCATGACTGATAATAATACTCCAACACATTAATATCCACAATCAACAAAAAGAAGTTAAGAAAATATCAATATAAATACAGTTATTAGTTGGTTTCTCTACTATTATTAGACAGTTAATCATTTACTTACCTATGTGATAGGATATTGTTGCATCATAATGTTTTGCTTAAAATCAAGCAGTCTATTCTCTTTACATTGCTTAAAATGGCTTTACATGTCTCAACCTCATATTATTAACTATTGTATTGTTAAGGTCCACCCACATAAAACTTATCAATATTTTCGTAAAATAATCTAGATTGTAAAACCACTATCTTCTACAAAAATCTTTTAATTTCACCAAAAGCTCACATAAACATCTTGATAGGTAAGAGGTATGTCGGATCAGCTGACTTTTGTGATTGTGTTGGTGCACACATCATTTACTTTCTTATCAATTTATCCAATCAATTTGCTTTGAAAAGTTTATTTAGGGTGTTTTGAGCATGACTGCTATTATTTGAATACATGTAATGCTTCATGATTTATATACAATTATGTTGATAGATATTATTGTTCGTCAATAATTAAAAGTTACAGAACTGTGGGCTTTGGCTCTGCTTTAATTATTACTAGGAAACTTTATTATAATTATTGTTATTTTTACTCAGAGACCTATCCGTGAATCAATATATAATGTTTTGTTTAGTATTGGTCAAAAGAGTCCATAATTTATAATTTTATTATTTACAGTTTCATCTGTTAAATCAAGTTATGTAATATTAGTTAGGTACCTACTGTATGTCAAAATAGCCCATTGTAGTTTGTGGTTATTACTAACAGAGCCATCTGTGAATTAAACTATGTAGTATGTACTGTTTGGTATGTCAAAAGCGGTAATAAATTTTGTAGTTATTACTTACATAGCCATCTGTTTATAAAGCTATATACTATTTGGTATTGGTAAAAATAGTCCATAAATTATATCATAGGTAGCTCTGTCAGCTGGTTAACAAAGTAATCAACCTTTGTCTCTCATTTGCTTTTTTATTCCCATAAAATTTTAAAAAAAGTTATATTTATCTCTGATAGAAACAAAAGTAATACAATCTATAAATACAATTTTGCATTTTTTTTTTACTGTTTAGTGATTATAAATCAATTCTGAAAATCAATCATTTAAAACCAAAACTATCAAATTAGAGATAAGTAGTTTCAGCGAACTAGTAGTTCAAATTTTGTTCCTTCAGCTGAACTAGTTCGGGCTATTTACTACTTGTTTACATGATTTTATAATATACATTATACAAAAAGAAATGTACGTAATGTCAAATTGAAAATATTTGGATGATTCAGCCCTTCTTTTCACAATGATACATTTTACCATGAGTGTTTCTTGATCACAGCTACCCTTTAAAGGCTGTATACTCTACCCGCAACATGAGGATGACGGGACCCATGGGACTGGGATGTGTGGCATACTTTTTTAAGTCCGACAGTTAACTTAAGTTCCTAGGGCCAAAGTAAGTAAATACATTTTTAAATAATTATTATTGTATTTGTAGAAGAGATGGGAAGAATAGTTTAATGTTGGAAAGGAAATATTTTAAAGTGATTCGGTTCGTTGAAATAAGCTGTTCATTTATAGTTAAATCATTTACGTTCAAACTCTTTTAGTTCAATATAAAAAAGTTCATCATCAAGGAAGCGAGTAAGGTCAGCTAGTGGAACAGTTCAATTTAGGCTATTAGTTCGCGAGCTACACATCTCTATTAAAAAAAAACGCGGTCGGGAAGTTTGATCAGCGAGAGTTGGCGTTTGGCGAATGACAACATTTGACCATAAATAGTGATGGGCACAATCGAGTAATTCTAAGAATCGAGTAATTACTCGATTCTCTTTAAAAAGAATCGAGTAATCGAGTAAAATATTTTTTCGGGAATGATGCAGACAACTGAAGTGTCAGCTATTCTCCACCCTTCTCAAATTAGATGACATAATGTATCAAATATAACATTATGTTTCTAATACAAGATATTTATAAAACACCTTTTTTGTTGAACACATTGTCCAGAGTTGTAATGTTGTAAGAAAATGTGTGAATAAAATTTGATTTTCTAAGATATTGCTTCTAAAATTGATGAAACAATTGACTACTTGTGCTGGTATTTCAGTATTGATTGGTATTAAATAAAAGCATATTTATACTAAAAATATTATAAATAAGGGTGTACAAAGCTTTGAAATGTCAAAGTCTAAGTCCAAAGTCAAATCTCCTTCCCTTTGACTTCGACACCCACAGTAACATTCGAACCGAGGAGTTGGAAAGCGTGTACCTAGGAAGTTTTCTGACGAAGGATGCCTACTGCACCAAGGTAATCAGGCTGAGGATCGCCAAAGCCAAGGAAGCTTTCAACAAGAATCAGTTACTGCTGACCAGCAGGTTTAGTTTGGAACTTAAGAAACTGATGAAATGCTACATTTGGAGCATCATGCTGTATTTATCAGAAGCTTATGAAGCTGGAAAAGAAATACTTGGAGAGTTTTGAAATGTGGTGCTGGAGAAGACTTGAGATTAGGTGGACAGTGTGATGTTATTTTTGTTAAAAGAATTAATTATAATATAAATGTAATAGTCAGTTGACTCAATTCTTCAAATATATAATAACGTTGACAATTTTACTGTTTATTTGTTTTAAATTTCATTTACAACTCCTAAAGTTTCGAATAGTCATTATTTATTCATTTACAATTAAAATATATATCATACATATAATCTACTTACCTTTATTTCACTATATTAAGTCATTTTTCTTTATTTTGATTCATAAACTGCAAACCCGCCATGTTTATTTTTTGTTGGTAGGTATTAGAACGCTCTTTGCTTTAGAGAGTGGTTTATTTCGGAACTGTTATGATCCTAATTTATTTTATGTTCTTGGACGCTTATAGCATCTGGCTGTCATTTGTAGAAATAACTGCCCTAGCGGATGAGATTATTATCCTCGTTTTGTTTTTTGGTGCCAAATTTAAATTAATTTTTAAATATGACTTTGATTCATATGTCCAAATTATAATGTTTAGTTATCTTTATAGTAATACTTTCAATATTTAAATAGTTAAGATTGTTTGTTTTATTCTTTATTATAAATCTCGGCGACTATATTTTCTCCTAGGCCAGAGATTGTTTATTTACAAACAAAAAGAACATGTTTGTGTTTTGTTAAAGTTTTTGTTTGTGGACTCGGAAAATTGTTTCGGGAAGCGTAAGAAAGGACCCGATCTGGGGATACTTTAATGATATTTTGTCATGGTTAATTGTAATTTTCATTAGCCAAAACTTCACTAAAAGTAAGGATTAACTATTTGAGGAAGGTCAAATGCCAGTTTATAAGGAAGATTTTGTTGAAATTTAAGGCCTGGAATCTTATTGTTGACGAAGCCTTGGGTCAACATTCGCAATAGAGCGGACATTTTTGGGTGAGATCAAATTCATCTATAATCATCCTGTCCAGTGTTTAAATAATTGACTATAATACCTAAAATTATTAAAGAAGGATAAATAACTTCAGTTTTCAAACCATAAATATTAAAGTTTGTCAACCTCAGAACAATATTTTGTTTATTAAAAAATCATAATATTATTGTTACATATTATAAAGGATAATTCTTTTTTTTTCTGTTAAAATCCTGATACTTTGTTTAAAGAACTATTCCTGTGTCAATAATTTTATATATATATATATATATATATAGTTTTTACCCTCACCATTCAAGTGAGAGTTTAACATTTTCAAGTATTGCCTAACAATATTTCTATTAAATTTATAACATTGGAGGCATGCCTTAATAGGTAGGGTTTATTTAAGGATATCATTTACAACAATAATTACAATCATTCTTTAAATTTAATTGTGTCATTTTTTTTATTTATTACATCAATGTATATTGTATTTTTCTTTTGAACTTGCATCCCATGTATAAATATTCTCAGTAGATCCGATGTCCATGGAAAGAGTAATAATCTGCTTCAGGAAATCTTCGGTTGTAAGTGTCCAACTTGAGTTAAAACTTTAGTTAAGTCCAGGGGTCTTGAGAGAAAGGGTTTTCGTCTTATCGCTGAGCAGTTTATGGGGATAGATTTGTTTAATGATAAAAATCAATCTACTTCACAAAATAAAAGTGATTGGTAGTTGGCGCCCAGCATTATATATATATATAATAAATTAAATTCATTCCTAAATTCATACAGAATAAGAATAATGATTAAAATAAACATAAATAATAAATAAAATATATTTTTTTCACCACACGTGTTTAGTGTGTAAGCCAGCGTGTCTAGTGTGGGTCAGTGAGTCAAGCGTTCGTTTAACGCGGGTCAACACAGTATCACGTGCGTGGGGACCAGAGGCGACATAAGTGAATGAAATGGGTGACGTAGAAATTGATTGTTATTGTTAAATATGATAATAATTAACACTTTTGTGATTGCTTTAAATATTTGAATAGTTATTATGTGCCTTATAGTTATTTATTTGTTTATCTAATTTAATTCTATTTACGTGTTCTTATTAGCGTATTGATTTACAAACTTGATTACGACTTTTTTTTATTTAATTTAGTGACTTATTTAATTGGTTCTTAATCATTGTATATGTTGTTTTATTTTTAATAATCAAAACCTTGAATATTTCATGTGCATTTTCTATCATGTTTAACCAGCAGCATACCCCAATATCATTAAAGGAACTCGTGGTTCACACGGTGACATAGACCTAACAGATCACACGCACTTATGTTATAATACTTTTTTTTTAATAATCAGACATAAACCAATGTGGTAGGAAATTGCTATATTCAAAATCCCACCAGACTAAAACAAAATCTTGCACCACTGGATCACACTAGAGCTTCAAGACACTATGTATCTCCATGATAAAAACGAACATTAAATTTAAATCGATAAAGTTCAACCCCACATCGTTGAGCACGCGAGTTATCGCTAGTTTCATCTAGTCTGGTTTTATAGTGACAGGTGGTCATGATTCTAACTCTAGCCGGGTGTACTGAGAGGTTTATTTTCAAATAGATTCTCACGCTCCTTATATCAAAATCGATCACATTCACTCTAAATTCAAACTTTCACATTTCTACCCCTTTAGTGTAAATGAATACGGATAGACTGGATGGATGAATAGATGCAGTAATAAAAACAGATAAAGGGTCAAGTTTGATTATATGCTTTAGGACCCGCATGGTGGGTAGGTTGGGGAGCATAATTGCCACATAGCGGGAGTTTGTGTGTTACTAATATGCAAGCATACTCAGTGACTCGAGAAATCTGGTAACGTACATGGGTCGCTATAATAACTACCCTTCACGGATTGGTCGAACATATGACGAGCCTCCGATCCCTACTCCGGTTGCGCTGACCGCAATCCTAAAGAAGTTTAAAACCCAGAATACAGTGTGTCCCTTTAAAGCTGAATACAAACAGGTGTTTGTGCAATGGTGTAGTGTAAAGCGAATTCTACTGCGAATCGTCTGATCCACTCAGTCACAGCGAAATGTCGATAAATCGGATGTTAGTTTTTAGTGCTGGTTTTATTGCTATGTGTTTTAATGATGGAAAGTGAAAATAAACCTAAACGTCATCGTTGATAGAAAACACGACTTTATAAAAAGAACCGGGGTTTTGAATTAATTTCGGATATAAAGTGTCAACAGAAAAGTGTACGAGTACTATATAAAAACTTCACAAGGATGCCATTCAGTGATTTTGAGTATTAAGGCTCGATGCACACCGCACTGAACCAGACACAATAGATCAAAAATATTTTTGTTACATGGAACAAATTTGTGTGATGGTAGGTTTGACCATGGAACACGAGGGAACAAAACACAATAAGACATTATCTTCTTACTATATGCATTCGCTAATATGGAGGTTAGAAATGAAGAGGTAGCTTTGTTGTTGTGGGGATATTTGGAGATTCATCATGAAGAAGAGAAACGCGATCGAAGTATCTGGGTTCACCCTATGCTGAAAAATAAGAGGGATAAAAACTCTTTAACATACCACATTAGTAAGTTGAAGTGTTATCCGGAAAAATTCACCAATTTTCCAAGATTGAGTGTTGATACTTTTCCTTACATCCCGAGTAATATAGAGGATATCATCAGGAAGAGAAACACCAACTATAGGAAGAGCATTAGACCGGAGGAAAGGCTGTTCATCACTTTAAAAGTTATATTATGAATCAAATAGCCAAAGTGATTATTTAGTTAGGATTACTCCATCTAGATATAATATTCTTAAAATTGAAAAATGACACCTGAACACAGGAATCGAACCCGGGACCTTTGGCTTAGTACGCCAATGCTCTAACCACTGAGCTATCCAAGATTCGTCCCGTGCCCAGGGTCATTCTTCACTCATATTTTAAGGCAAATAATAATCATTCAATTCTGTAAAATAAAACTTCGTATACAACTAAGTAATTGAAACTTGAATTTATTTTAAATAGGAAAAAATCACGGTGGCTATATATTTTGATGACATAATTTAAAACTTTTACATAAGTGCATAAGTAAAATATCTAATAAAAAATCACGGCGTCTGAATCACTTTTACATAATTTCATAAGTTGTAACGCTTTAAATATCTAGAGATAGTGTTTTATTAATTCCCTTAACACAAATAAAACATAAATTAACCGATTTTATATTTCCGTCAAACATTAATATATATATATTTATAAAATTTGATAACTGTCTCAAATTAGGGTTTTGTAATGCCGCAGGGACTACAAATTTGTTTATTTAATAAATTCACTAACAAAATAATAGAAAATTAAATGAACAGCTTCTATATTTCCTGCAAACCATTAAAGTATTTAAATATTGAGTTAGTATCATACATAAGATTATTTTATCCTTATAGACCCCCAAAGATTTTCTCCCTCTAATATACTACCTTTTCACTGCATGTGTTTCTTATTCAATTTTGACAATAATTTGATACGGTACCAATTAACTCTAGAACTAGATGTAAATTTGTTCTAGCAATACATCAAGTTGTTAACACTTTCAATGTATAATATTATCTATGTTTTGTTTTACATGTTTTCAAATATATGTTTGTTACACCTTCATTACACTTTTGGACGTTTTATCTGTCAGCTTTATCATTCAACTATGTTAAACAAGAATTTGTACATCTAAGTAATTGAAGACAATTACCTCTAAAATATAATTCTATTTTAATTATATAATAATTGTTTGAATATTTTGACCTTACAAATGTTGTGAACTTTTCAATTAACATATATATATATATAGTACATTTTTGACATTAATGAATATATTTTTTTACCAATTAACTTGATATGAATTATTATTTATTATTATTTAGCACCGCGTCTTACTACCCGTTCGGGTTATACGCTTAAGTACTAATTACACTAATTGATTAGGAATTGGGAAGGTTAAATTTAGAGGAAGTGAACCCGCATTTGCGTGGAGGGAGAGTGGAAAACCATTTAGGAAACCCCCCCCCCCAGTTCACCCGACCGAGATTCGAACCTTGATCTCCTCGTCCTCGGTGGTCTGGCTCAACACGACTGGCGCGTTAGCCAACTACGCCACCGAGGCGGGTCTTAATTAATATATAAACGTTTAGCCAGAAAGGGTGTGTGTAACGCATTTAGTTATGGAGGGGGGTTGGGATGGGGAGGGGGGATGACACAACCCCAGGATATGAGATGGAGAATAACGGTAAATTAACCAGATGTGGAAAGTAGGTTAATTGATAGCCTAGGGGCTGTTACAAGGTGTCAATCCAGCTATTGATACAGGTTGGACTGTAAACAATTAGACGATCTACGATGAGGAAAGTGATGGACAATGTGCTGAAGTTAGTCTGACGTCCGATGTATCTCCCCTAAATGACATTATCTTCAAAAAGTGAAAAAGTGTAGTATGTAGTTGGATTTTATTCAGCTAAAGAATATTTACTTTTCAATTAATGTGTTAATTTTTAAGTTACTAATCGTCTAAATGTTTTGGCCCCACCTTATATATGGGTGTTCCGCTTTCAGGGAGGTCAAGGTTCAAATCTCAAACCAAATACCTGGGGTGTAGTTTTATAAATATGTATAGTAAATTATTTTTCATTCCATCTTCATGTTAATTTGAGTGAATTTCCTTTAAATGACTCTTCCACTTAGAATAAATCGTTAGTAAACTTTATGTTATCCAATATGATGGTGGATTGGTCTAAGGCGTCACTCTCACCATAGACTGGACTGCCGATGATGGATGATCTGCATTTGAATCCTGTTTGGGTCAACAGAGGGTGGGTTTTTTCTAACTGGTTCATCACTCTCTTTACATGCAAATGTCTGTACACTTCCTCTAAATTCAACCTTCCACATCACTAACACATTATCGTATAATTCATATGCGTTTAACACTAACGGGTAGTAACACGCGGTACCAAAATAAAGCCTTTGAGTGGTTTGTGATGTGTTAAAAAAATAGCCAAAAACAAAAACGAGGTAATTAGTTTACTCTCAAAAGAATAAAATATCTTAATTTTAAAATATTGTCCAAGTAGGCCTATTGAATTTGAATAATTTTCGTATATCACGTATTATCACACATCAAGGCTATACAATTTAATTCTAATTCTAATGAAAAAGGGATGAGTAAGTGAAAATTTAGAGAAAACATACGCGTCATTTCGTTGAAGGAGATTGTGAAACCTCTTAGGGACAAATACACTAAATACTTCCTATTGGGATTCCAACCTTGATCTTCCCGCCAACATAAAAATGGACTCAAACTTTACGTTCAATCCATATGCAAATTGATGTGGAGTAGAATACTTCATTTCTTAACTCTAATCGAAGAACTAGCTTTGTGAACCAAAATGGACAATATTATAGACGGGGAGCCTAAAATTAGATTAAACTTCAAATCTAATATAGATATGATTATAATAGGCTAGATATGGTATTGCCATTTTCTTAAATAAATTTACTAGAAACAATACATCAAGAATAATTCTATAAATTCAAATTTATCAGAGTTCTTAAAGCATCCAGAGTAAAAGATGTTAAAACAAAAGATATAAATTAAAACTATTTTGTTACTTCTAAAATCCAAGTACTAAAATTATAACTACATATTATAAAATAGACGTGATCCTGTAAAATTCAAATAATCTCACTTTAAAATTGAATCTGATTTTTGGTTTGAGTCAAATGTAAGTCTTAAGAAAAATCCAAACCAATTAAGAGTGAATTCATTAATCAGATCTAAGTTTGAATCAAAAGCGTCAAATCTTCGCTCATTTTTACCATTGTTTCTATTTTATGTGTTCAATGAGCTTTGAACTACCAAATTTTCAATCTTCCATGCTATCGCCAATTTCTCAATTAAATAAAGTTCCAATAAGTAAATTGTGTGTTACAATCCAACATACTTTTTTGTAAATTCCATCCATTGTAACCCATTATAACTTACAAAGTAATTTCTAAACATATACCGACAATTTATTATTAGTAATGTACTCCTGAAACATTTTTATTCGATAAATGAAAACACGGTATTATTTTTCTTGTAAAAAAATATTATCATTTATGTATTCTGAAAAAAAAATATATTAAAACAACTAAAATTTTAAAAATACGTACTTAGAAAACAAACATTAAATAATTGCTATATTAAAAACCAGTATAAAGTGTTGTTTATAGTGTTAAAAACTTCGCAGATATTCGTTTTGAAACATTATTTCTAAATCTATTTTTGAATAATTTCGATTTTTCACAAATTTTTCACAAATAAATAAACTTCGAGTAATTTTAAATCTAGAAATAAAATTACGTTTTTGTCTGAAGGTATTGTAATATTTCATTTTCATTTTAAGCTGCTATAAGTTATCATTTACTTAGAGCTTGTTGTAAGAGGGTGAAAATGCAAAAACTCTATGGACAGTTTTGAATCGTACGATTATAGCTGTGCTATGATTGCTTACAGGACACAGTTTAAAACCCAACAGTTTGAAAAATCGAGAGAGCATCTCTTGTTTCATTAGGTCGAGAGCTGTTTTCGAATACTGGTGTGTGTGGGG
>CABFWO010001350.1:151303-182272 GCA_902155825.1 Timema genevievae
TGTGGTGTGGTGTGGTGTGGTGTGGTGTGGTGTGGTGTGGTGTGGTGTGGTGTGGTGTGGTGTGGTGTGGTGTGGTGTGGCGTGGTGTGGTGTGGTGTGGTGTGGTGTGTGTGTGTGTTATCCACATACAAAATACAATTTACCGCATTTCACTGGTAGTGTTTTTGTGAGTGTGTATTAGTTTTACCCGCATGTATATTATGTTTGTAAATTAATAAGGCATTTAAATTGGTGGTAATTAATAATAAAGTTGATAAAATTAGCAAGTTGAACATATGGTTCTTGAAAGTGGATTATCCATCATACGATTAACCCAATTAAAGGGCTGAAATTATCATATGTCTAATTTTTGTTCATGCATATACAAAATAGCGTGTTACAGTGTGATCATTAACTTCTAAATATAATGCTTATTGAAATCCATCAAACCATTTCGGCTGTCACCCTATTTAACCTTTGTTTACATTTAAAGGTAACAGTCTTACCTTGGTGCCCATATCTTATAAGCACTAAAATGTATTATAAGACTGATATACTTTTCGGATCAACGGAATGTATGTCCAAACATACAGAATTGTAGAATACACTATTTATTTTAGCTCGGGGGCACATAAAATGTGAAGACCTAATATAATATCGAGCTAAAAAAGCTTTTACGATAAACCTAGTTCTCTGTATGATTATTAAAAACATATTATTAAATTTTCATATCAGCATAAATTTAACGTAAAAATCATACTTATTCTTTTTCATAATCTAGAATGGGCCCCATTTTACTCGTATTCAAGGGCTTAATATATTTTTATTAGACCAATTTACTTATAGCTATAAATACAGTTTTGTATGATTAAGAATTAATTGAATAGTTCTTACTTAGTTTGAATAAATTTTTATTAATTGTGGTTTTTTTAATACTTTACAACTTATCTTACATGTATTGGTGTAAAATTACATTCAAGCATAGTAAAAATGTATGTAATGATTATTAGCTAAATAAATGAAAAAATATAATATAATATCTTCCTTTAATAATGGTCATTAGCTATTTGATATATGTATTATATTAAATATATCACATTCTAATTAAATGTAAGCAATAATACATATTGTTTCTTAAAACATCCAAAAACTAAAGTAGTAAATTATAAATGTATAAAAACCCGTTACAATGTAATTGTTAAGTGTGGCGCTCAGCACTTATTGAAATAGTAAATAAAGAAAGCAATATTTCCCACATGACTAGTGTAAAAACTTCGATCTTGTTAACTCTCGTAATTTCATGGACCTGAAAGCAAAGATTAAAAAATATAGTATAAATTAAAGGGAAAACATTTAATAGCTTTAAAGGGAAAACATTTAATAAATTTAAAGGAAAAACCTTTAATAGCTTGTGCCTCTTAAAGAATTTCCTTGTAAATGTTTGTTTTAATATTTTTTTTAAATTGGTATAGAAACATTTCCTTTAAATCTTCCCTTGTAACATGAAAGTAGTCATGTTCCTTCGGTACTCTCAAACTCCAAAATTATCTTTTATCAGGAAATCTTACAAGTTTATTAAACATTTTCGCTGTTGTATTCGTAGCGCAAACTCTATTTGCTGAAATTTACTTTTATTATAAAAGAAGAGACAAACTCAGAGAGTTATTTAAGAAACTCCCTTACAATTAAGTATAATAACTATATATTATATTCTCAATCAAAATATTTGTTTTGTAATTTTCTTTTTGATTATATATACCCTCTTATATTCTAATTGCTATACTTCAATACATAAAATTAAGAGTCTCCATTTAATTATTTAATTTTATGTTTAGCTGTAATTATTGTTTTTCTCTATAAATTATTTTATATATTTTTGTTCTTATGTATCTTTAGTGATGTAAGCTTGTAGATCTAGTGACTGTTGGTGAGAACTATAGTTAAGGAAATTAAAGTTGAAAATTCGAGATATATTTTTTTTTATTGAGGTTTTTGGTGCGTCGACACTAAAAGACCATAAATATTATTATTAAAACAGCTACTCATAAAATACTTGATTAAAGTGATTATTTAACAGATTTAACCACATTTAACCACAACCTAAGAAGTAATAGATGTGTAAATAGCGCTTATAAATCCAAGGATCTAGGCAAGCATCTTGGTAAAACGCTTTACTTGAGTTGTGTTTTGCCTAGTGAGTTGCTTCATTTACAAAATAACTCTAAAACGAATTTAATCAGATATTATTTAAACATTTATACAACATAATAATGTATACCTTATTAAGCTATAAGGGATTATAAAGGGTGGAACTACACCTGAATTAACCTGGTAGGAGGGTAGAAAAATATTCAAAATCACATCTAAAATATAAATTCAGTTGATAAATTAAAAAACCAATTCCAACTCACAAAGACAATCACTTTACGGTCCCTGTAACTATGGTATCCAAACATATTAGTAAATATCAAATTTAACTTTAACAGAAAATATAATTTAGCAGAAAACACAGCTTTAGTATAAAACATTGCTTTAGCAGAAGTGTAAATATTTGGTTTAAAATCAATATTTATTCAAACTATTTTTAAATTATTTTATCTAATTATTTTACGGTATTTTTTTACCATTTGAATAAATATAGCTACCAGAACATTTCTAACAACATTTTTCCCAGGCCATTAAGAAAAATCAGTCCTAAAAATCTCCTACTTTAATTTTACTGTGGTTTTGAATGAGTAACTCAAAATGTTAGTTTCTATTTAAAAAATATTAGATAATTAAGTAGAATTCTTTAATTCCTGAAAGATTAAAATTTTCTAATACCATTGGATGAAAGTTAATTTTAAGGAAACTAAATTTAATTCACCTTGAGGGAGAGTATGAGATCAGAAATTGAAAAAATCACCCTCAATATATTAGTAATTATCTTCGGGCATTAGATTCGAAACCTTTAATATTATTATTTTTATTTCAATTTCATCTACAATGTAGGAGGAGCAACTTCCTGAAATAATGTAAAACATCTTTTAATTATTAATACAAGATTTTTAGCACAACTTGCAAGATGGCTGGTAAAACCAATATGGGTTTAAGTTGTTTAAATTGTTTATTCTTAATTTAGGCTTTAGCTTACACTTTATAAATACATATTTGATGTTACTTCAAGAGTTAAAATCTTAATCTAGGACTGTAAAATTAGCAGCACTGTACACCCATATTTAGCACCTAGATATGTATTGACTATATTAATTAGCCCTTTCACAATAATTAATCAGTATACACTTCAGCACCAACCGAAAACGAACCAGGGTCCCTTATATTTGTTGTTGAGTAATTAATTGATTAATAAGCATAAACTACAAAATCTAATTCTATAGTTGTATTGTTTACTTTAAATACAGTTTATCTTGTTTATTTGTTACAAAATGGGTGTTTATTTCCTGCCATATAATTAAGAAAAATGTGTTTTTCACAAGATCTAGAATGTTGTTTGATGGCAAACTCTATTAAATATAAATTTGCTTTAAAGTTTCTTTATCTTTATAAAGATGACTAGGTATTTATGGTACAAAAATATTGTATCCTAACCAACATTGACAAACATTCGTTGTATATGTAACACTGATATCAAAATATAGGGCCAACATAATCTGTATATAGTGACATCTGCATGACAACACTGGAATTATAAAATATCAAAATAGATTTAGAAACTTTTATAGTCAGATTAAGAATATGCTATGCTTATAAAATTCAAGAATTTTTATCAGAATAAAAACTACAACATGAATTTTGAGATAAAATTAGGCTACTAAATTCAATTTATAGACTTACGTATTTCACTTTGTTCTAAAACTTAACAAAGTATATTTTAGAAATTTTGAACATTGTGCAGTACTTACATTGTACAGCTGTGGTGTTGTAAGCTGAAATTATTAAAAAATAAATATAAGTTTAAAAATGTATTGATCTAACCATGTAGATAGATACGTCTTTAAAAGTTATGTAAAAACATGACTTACAAACAAAATAAATAAATGGTAGTGAGCAATGCTCTATCACTGATAACTTAAATCCAAAACAAAGGATTGTCTTTTTGAATAATCATGTAAACAAATTCCAAAGAGGAATAAAGTATGGAGAAGGTGTCTACAGTTGTGTTTGTATTGAAGGAGTATTTACTGCCTGTGTTTGGATAATAATGAAGAAGTGTTCTCTACCTGTGTTTAGATAATAATGAAGAAGTGTTCTCTACCTGTGTTTTGATAATAATGAAGAAGTGTTCACTACCTGTGTTTGGATGATAATGAAGAAGTGTTTTCTACCTGTGTTTGGATAATAATGAAGAAGTGTTCTCTACCTGTGTTTGGATAATAATGAAGAAGTGTTCTCTACCTGTGTTTGGATAATAATGAAGAAGTGTTCACTACCTGTGTTTGGATGATAATGAAGAAGTGTTCTCTACCAATATTTAGATAAGAATGAATAAGTTTTCTCTGTCTGTACTTATGTAAGAGGGGAGAAGAGTAAGCTACATATATTTATTTAATAGTAAGACGTGTCGTTAAATAAGACAAAATTGGTGTTCTCCACCTATTTAGATATGAGTGAATAAGTGGTATACTTCTGTGCTCGTATAAGAGTGAAGAACAATTATCTACCTGTCTTTAGATAGCTGGCGATGATGTCAAACACTTGGAAGCTGGAGATGCCAAAGAAGAGAGTGGAACCGTCAGTGTAGAGGGAGGACAGGGGTTCTAGCTGGTCACGGGAGTAGCTGGCCACGCCTATGGTGAAGAGGATGTTATCACCGGACGATTTTAGGACGCTTGCCACGACGGTCGGATCCGTCGAGCTCACGCCGTCAGTCACCAGAACTGCAGGAGTCAGTTGAGGGTAAGAAATAAACACATCCATCTTAGATTATGTATTAATAGAAATCTAACATATTTACTAGGATCCTACCTATTTGAAGGAATATGAACCAAAAATTCCACTCTTAGTTTGTTTTGCCAGCTGTCATAACATCGAGTATTGGCAAAACTAGTAATTTAGGGAAAACACCCCTCTTTTTTTACATAACAGTGAATTGTTAGACCTTTAGAGGAAAGGGGGGAACCGTAGAAGAACGCCAGCTGTTTGGGAGGCGGAAGGGGGGTATTTCAACGTGATTTTTATACTCAGTTACCAAGTTACTACAAGATGTGGGGAGAATTTCCTACAGCTTGAGTCCCTGTTTATTACGGAGAAGGACGCCCTCATCCCTCTTAGAAGTCTGAGCCAGACCACAGCTGTGCAGCACCGGGTGTTAGGGTGTTCGACACCAGCTAGAGTTATAACACCGAAGATAGTTCAGGGCGTGGGACTGCTGAGTTGGGACATTGATATAACGAGAATATTTTCCTTAACTCTTTCAATTAGCTCGAAATCCTACATCACATTACACTCTAGTAGAGTAGTTAATTTAATTCAATAAACAAGATCAAAACGAACCTCACAATTATTTGCCTCTGCCTACCCATCCCACTAAGCCATCCTGACACGTTGTCCTACAAATAGGAGAGTAGCGACATAAATATATTTAATGTTTACCTATATTTCAATTACTTCATAATAAATGGATTATGTTTTATCTTTTCCGATGCGCTGGGGCGACTTTTATTGGAAATGTTTTACTAATTGTGTACAAATACCAGGGTATAAAAACGTTAAAAAAATAAACTTTATACATATGTTTTCATGCCAAATACACTGCTTTAACCTAATACATATATCTGTCATAAGTAAATGTTTTAAAAACCACTATGCATTTATTAATACCTCAACGGCTAGTTACTCACAGACGAGTGTTGTATCGAACAAGGAGTTGCTGTTCACTTCTGATAGGGCATAGTTGAGCACCTTTTCAATGTCGGTCCCTCCTCCACTGTAAGTGATGGCCTTCACCCTCCTCTCAAAGTCACAGGTAGAACTCTCAGTCAGTTCAATATCCACGAAGGCATTGTGGTCGAAGCTGATCACCCCCGCGGTACGAGTTTCACTTAGTCTGTAACAATAGGTGTTTCAGCAAGTTTAGTCACAGATAGAGATAAAAAAAGCCCCAAGATCCCCACCACTATTAAGTCAGAGTAAACTATATTTAAGCCTTCTTCTAAATGCCCACCTATGGGGGTATCTATCTCATTAAAACCTGTTAAAACTTCGAGATTAATTTACGCAAAGGTCTTCGTTCGAAATACAGTTTGATTTTACTGCCAGTGCTATGTAAACTAAAACTTGAATCAACGATTCAACTTATCAGATAGTAAAAACTTAAATCTTACGGGAAGGCGTTAACGATGGCCTCGGCAAAAGTTTTCTCCATCTCGAACTGAGAGGGCGCCACGCTACCAGACTCGTCCAACAGGAACAGCATACTAGCGTTCACCCCGAATAGAGTCTTGTTTATCTTGTCGATGAAGTCCTCTCCTAACTGCTCTGGAGCTGGAAATTTTGGAAATTGTTACGAAGAAAGTCATCTGAACTATCCGATTAGTAAAATCCAGCCATGATTAAAATCCCAAACTCCCCACTACCTACCAACTAAACCAGGCGAGTGTGACGCGTCAGTCCATGGGTTTGAACCCTTAACTATCCTAGTCAAATTATTGATGAGACAATAAGTGACGCATTAAAAGTAAGCATTTCTCCTCAATTCTCTGAATCCCTAGAACACTTAAGGATATTCAAAAACATTTTTAATTCGAGATAATAGAAACAAAGACTTGGCTTGGAATCTTAATTTATTTTAGCTACTATTTATATTTCCTACAACCACTAAAGAATTAATGTGGACCAAATCAACATTTTAAAAAGTCATTTCAATATGAGAGAGCTAACTTCTTATACTTAGCTAGTTTTATTGTCCCGCCTATAATGGGATCGTGTGCACAGAGTCCCACGGCTTTGTCATCATTTTTTCAAGGCTTTACCAGAAAAATCTCCCAATTTATTTTTTATGAGGTGATTTTTCATATTATTACATTTGTATCTGCATTTGCTTTTATATAATAGATGGTAATGTTCTAGTTCTAGTAAAATATTATTTTCCTACACTTGCTAATGAATAACACCAGAACTAGCGCAAATCTGAAAAGCCAATCAGAGTTGCTTGTAACACTTTTAACGAGAGAAAGCGGTACTGATCAGATCGGCTCGTGTGACTAAGAGTGCTGGAATTCTTATTCACATTTGTATGTGAAATTAAGTTTTGGATTCGAAAAAAAAATGCTGTAAACATAAATCTAAGAGTAATTTGTTAGATAAAGGTATTTACTCTTGCAGGAGGGAATGACGCCAATGCCCCCTGTACCGCTCCAGCCATCGTCCGTGCAATCGACGACACTGCTGCCCGACAACTCGTACCCTGAGCTGCATACCAGGTTGCACGTATCGTTTGATGCGCTCAGGTCACTGACACACGTTTCGGGATACCAGGTGCTACCAGGTAGGTTCACCAGCTTCGGGCAGGCTGGAAACAAACTCGTGAGTAGAGCTTGGTTCAAAAATATCCAGAGAGACGTGTTCGTGTGTAGAGCATACGCTACACGTTAGATTTGTTTCAAATCATCCGATTAATAATCGAAAACATAAAGTGATGACGCCAAAAGGGTTGATACAAATCTGAATATAATGAAAAAGTGTAGGAAATTTGGTTTGATACGGAGAAGTCAGGAAGATTTTAAAATCGTTGTAATTATTAAATGTTTTTACAATAGGATTTTGAATACGAAGTATAACAACACTAACCCAGTGTAAATTATTATAGATACCTCAGTTAAATTAAATTGTATATAAAGAACAGAAAAATGCATCTTGAATAACACATATCTGAATGATTTTCTATATTTGTAAACTAACAGCTGTTTTTGAATGTGTTTGTTAAACTTATTTGAGAACTTGTCATCTGCTCCTTCCAATCACCTACTTTTTTTTTTAACAAATCACTTGAGTTGATGTCAGTATTTATATGATTGATTGGGAAACTTTGGATTAATTTCGGTGAAATTATAAACTAACTCTTCACATGCTAGCAACACTTACTCTAATCACTTGTTTTTGACTTTGAAAGCACTATTCAACAGATTTAACTATGTGAGAACAGTCTATTTTTGAGATTTTGTCAAATTTCTATTACGAATTGAGTAAAATAAGTTTGTAGTAGTGTTTACGATATGAATGTAGATACAAAATTATGATAAATGTACATTTTGTTATATTATCTATGCATAAATTCTGCCAGAATTATTAAAAGAATTGTGAAAATACTTTTTTTTTGTGATTTCTGAAAATAACTGACATTATGGAGAGAAAAAAACAGTAATTTTTTAAGCAAGCACTAAAAAATTATGATACAGTAGCATCTCTTTCTTAGAAAACGTAGGTGCAGAATGTAGAATAATGTATTATTATTATTAGCACCACGTCTTACTACCCGTCCGGGTTATACGCACTTATGCTAATGTTTAATGGTAGGGTGATTGTGAGATGAAATGGAGGACCTACAGTTTAACGTGGAATCTGAACCACGGTGGAGGCTTGGCATTCCTCACATTCACAAGATGTGATTAATACACGTCTTGTCAGAGGTGAAGGAAGGGTTTGGCAATCAGATAAATCTGTGCCGGGACCGAGGATTGAACCCCGGACCCCTAGCACAGAAGTCTGACACCTTACCCCTAGACCACCAGGTCACCCTAGAATAATGTAATTCTTGTTTTAATTTAATTTAAAAAATAGATATCTTTAAGTATTTTTAGTACCGTGTCTTACTACCTGTTCAGATTATACACATATATGCTAGTTACGCTAGTAAGTTAAGTATGAGGAAGGTTAAATTTAAAGAATATGTACTCGCATTTGCCCATATTGAGAGTGAAAAAACATTTTGGAAAACCACCCTCAGTACACCCAATTTTGATTCGAACCCTGATATCCTTATCAGCAGTCTAGTCTAACACAGAGTGATGCCTTAAACCATGCGGCCACCAAAGCCAGATTTTTAAATTAATTTTCATATAAAATAATGTAAAAAGGGGGGGGGGGGAATTAGCAAACCTGGAAGGTCAGGGAGTTTCAAAACTTCAAAAGTGTATTATAAACATGGGATACATATCAAACATGGTATAATCAATCCGAAGAGGTGTTCCCTAGCGCACTGCTTCTTAATGGAACAACAAAGTAATTACCCGCCTCGGTGGCGTAGTTGGCTAACACGCTAGTCGTGTTGAGCCCGACTGCCGAGGACGGGGAGATCGAGGTTCGAATCTCGGTCGGGTGAACTGGGGGTGGTTTTTCCTAAATGGTTTTCCACCCTCCCTCCACGCAAATGTGGGTTCACTTCCTCTATTCAACCTTCCCAATTCCTAATACATTAGGGTAATTAGTACTTAAGCGTATAACCCGAACGGGTAGTAAGCCGCGGTGCTAAATAAATAAAAAATAAAAAAAGTAATTCTAAAAGGTCCCCAAATTCACATAGTTAACTACTCTTGAAAACTAGTCTTTACACAAAACGAGCTGGATGACTTATAGGTAAATATTTGAACTGAGTTCTTAGTATCATAGCGTAGTTAATCAAGAATCAAATAACCAAAGCTATTATGTATGCTTTTAGAGAGGATTTACTCCATCTAGATATCATATTCTGAAAATTGACAAATGACACCTGGACACAGGAATCGAACCCAGGACCTTTGGCTTAGTACACCAATGCTCTGAAACTGAGCTGTCCAAGAATCGTCCAAGGGTCCCGGGTTCGATTCCTGTGTCCAAGTATCATTTTTCACTTTTCAGAATATGATATCTAAATGGAGTAAATTCTCACTAAAAGTATAAATAATATCTTTGGCTATTTGATTTTTAAATATGCAATCCCGTACAGTTATAATAATCGTACAAATGACAGCAATAAGCCAACTACCGAGTCTAAGGTGGCTGCGTTATCTGATAGCTCGTGGTCTTAATAAAATCACACACTTGTAGCCGACGATTGCCGCACGTCCATCATAGACTCTGCCTTAAAATATGAATGAAGAATGACCTTGAACACGGAACGGATCCTGGATAGCTCAGTGGTTAGAGAATTGGCGTACTAAGCCAAAAGTCTCAGGTTCGATTCCCGTGTCCAGGTGTCATTTTTCAATTTTCAGAAGTAGTTAATAAATGTAAGAGAGTAAACAGAAAGAACCTAAAAAGGTCGAACATGAATCTTAAGCTATAATCACTTTGATCGGACCTGTCCCAGAAAATATTTATGTTTCTCCCACAGATATTTTAGCACCACGTCTTACTACTCGTTCGGGTTATAGGCTTATGTGTTAATTTCGCTAATGTGTTAGGGATGAGGAAGATTAAATGTAGAGAAATTCTACCCGCATTTGCGTGGAGTAAGAGTGGAAAACCATTTCGTAAAAACCACCCTCAGTACACCCGACCGAGATTCGAACCTCAATCTCCTCGTCATCGGCAGTCTAGTTTACTGCGAGAATAGCGCGTTATACCATACGGCTACCGAAGCGGGTTTTCTCACACATACACACATACCTCTTAAATATGTTTTATTAGATAAATCAAGTATTGTGGAATTCCATTTAGAACCATTTGTTTTTCATCACATATTTTCATCAATAACTGTACTAGAAGCACAATTCTTAGCATTTAGAACAGTCCGATGACTTATTATGTTAATAAGAGCCCCTCACACTCAAAATTTGGGAATCTCTGCTGAGATTAGGCCTATCAGTTAAATTATTAATGTGTCAAGTCAAACTAATTTAAATATTAAAAACTCATAAATTAGTCACGTTACTTACCAATTGTTTTAGCCAATTTAAATATACAGACAATATTAAAAATACCCAAAATCTAATTCAAAATAAACAATACTCAAATAAAGGGAAACTAGGTGAAATAATGGTTTTTTGTGAAGAAATAATTACTATTATCATAAATGTTATGTATGAAAAAAGTGCATTGAGCAAAAACATTTAGTGATAAATAAAATGATATAATATTATGAAAATGCTAGAGCACAAATAAAAGTAACAACACTGACACATATTTACACACACTTCAATATTTCGATGTTATTGTAGCATCTTCCTCAGGAAGTAGTAATTAGACTGTCTAATTACTACTTCCTGAGGAAGATGCTACAATAACATCGAAATATTGAAGTGTGTGTAAATATGTGTCAGTGTTGTTACTTTTATTTGTGCTCTACCATTTTCCTAATATTCTATCATTTTATTTATCACTAAATATTATAATAAATGGTCATATCCAGTGGCGTCTTAATTACTAAATCTCACACGACTCTCACACGATCGAGTATGAGCTGGTACAGATTATAGAAAAAAATATTTATTTTCTCTTACTACTAATTTAGGCTATTAGAATTTAAATATACTTATGATATAGTGGTTAAAAGGTAGGCGTTAGAGGAAATGTACCTGTATTTGAGGGGAGAGAGATTGGGAAACATTTTATGGCAACTGGGGCTCAAACTTCGAACTCCCAATCACCAGAAATCCAGTTTCTTAAGATAGTGATGCCTTAGACCATGTGGCCACGGTTAAATGGGTAAGATGGTGTATTTTCCTCAGTTTCATTTATTTGGGGTATTTAACGTGCACTTTCTGAACTGAATTATAATATCAGCACACGACATATAAAATGACTTAATTCTAGAACAAACACAACACCCGAACCCCGGCCGTCACTGTGAAAGGGGAACCCACATTTCACCAGTGAAACATTTCTCGGCCATTCCAGGAGTCGAGCCCGGGACCCTTAACTTAGTAGACAAACACGCCGCTTACTTTCAAGATGGTGTTGATTCTATTCGAGATAGCGTATTTAACGCCTACGATTACTCTAAGTTTATTCTCACAAGCATTCATTGGCCCTTTTATCATAATTTAAAGTAAAATATATGTATATGCGCACATAGCCTTTCTACACGTTCAAGCTATCCAAATATTCACACTTATGAGTAAAATTGAATTCAGAAGAAATTTACTAAAATTTGCGTGGAGGGAGAGGAAAAAACCCATTTAGTACACTCTCTCAGCCGGGACTTAGACCCTGATATTCCTTTCACCATCTAACCAGACTTTAAAAGTTTGACATATGTTACCTCCTTGACATTTGGCCTCCTGAGGCCAGTCACACTGCTGGAGCTCGACATTGAAGTGCAGACCTTCAGGGCAAGCCTCAAGCTTAGGCTTCCTGTTGACGCACCGACAGTACGACCCACAAGCCGTCAAGTGGGGCAGTAGCACCGCAGGTGCATCCACGGGGTCATCCTCGTCAGGACATTTCCCAGCCGTCGGGCAAGGTACGCCGGACTCAGGGAGCGGTGTTGTCTGCCTAGGGGGCGTCAAGGTCGACGATGATGAAGAGTTAGAAGCCAGCACGGTCTTACAGCCGGCACTCCACGGCCAGTCGCACACCTGGAGGACCGGGTTGAAATTAAGACCCTGAGGGCACTCCTGAAGTCTGGGTTGACCGTTGTCACACTTGTAGAAGAGGCTACAGTCGTTGGGATGGGCAATGTGGACGGTGTAGTCTGGGGAGTTCAGCCCAGGAACAAGACGTGGGTACCTGCGTGTGGACACCTTGCAGCAAGAAAAGGCCCATCAGGACACCTCCTAGTGGGACAACCGTAACACCTGCAAACCCAGATATAAAATATATAAGATATAGCTTTGTGTTATAGGTTCAAATTTGTACTCTACTTTATGAGCTCTACGTCTCATCATTTGTCTGGCCAGTCCACATATCTACATTTAATGACGTATAAATACGGGAAAAGGTTAATTAGTGGAACTACACGAGTATTTAGCCTGTAGAGAAAATGTTTACCTTTACAGCTGTTCGGGATTTACCTCACTCAGGCCAACTAGGTCTGAGTTGGACGTACTAATATCTCGTCTAGTCCAACCGGGAGTAAAAATGATTCAGGTTTTATCTGCGTATATTTGTAGTGCAGAGAATTTGATACAAACTAATTATAGTGAAGAAAAACTTGTTGAAAAATGTACTAATATTATTTTGTGTACGTCTCACAGCTGTACGGCCTGTTGCACTATTAGTTTTGTTTACATCTTGGGGCCTTACCCTTTTGATATCATGTTTTCAAAATACAGTCCCCTTTTGTGGTTTTATGGCTCATATCCTATAAATTATAATTTAGTTAAAGCCAGGGAATAGTTTTCTCTCTTTATCAACAAATCTCCACCAACTTGGTATCCTAGGAACCTTAATGTTAGGCCAATTTTGACTTAATTGTCCTATGACTGCGACCGAAGCACTCCATTGTCGTGAGATAACCAAAGAGTACTTAGCACAGCGGTGTCTCGAGTGCAATTCATTTAGTGGTTACTCCAAAGTGTTTCTGAAGGAAAACTACCAGTAGTTCACAACGTAGCCGAGACGATGGTCGGTCCCCTTAGACCCTGACAATCAACTCAATTCTACATTCCAGCCAAGCAGGGACTCACAATTATTCTCTTCGGAACACAGTCAAAAGATTAATGATTTAAAACCCGCCTCGGTGGCGTAGTTGGCTAACGCGCCAGTCGTGTTGAGCCAGACCACCGAGGACGGGGATATCGAGGTTCGAATCTCGGTCGGGTGAACTGGAGGTGATTTTTCCTAAATGGTTTTCCACTCTCCCTCTACGCAAATGTGGGTTCACTTCCTCTAAATTCAACCTTCCCAATTCCTAATCCATTAATGTATAACCCGAACGGGTAGTAAGACGCGGTGCTAAAATTAAATTAAATTAAAAAATTATTTAAAATTCAGTTTGAACACAAAAGTTAACATTTATTTTTAAAAAACACACAGTATTTACATTCCGAAAACATACTTTTGATATCTACACTAGTATACCTGGAGGTATGGGTTTACACACACCTATTTTTTCCTTTGAGGTATAAAAAAGAAGTTCCTAGTACCTTCTACGTGCCATTCTACAAATTAGACTTCCTCGCTCAGTAGAAATGATCCACTGACCCCCGTTTCCTTGACGTCAATCGGATTCATCAAGTGGCACGCACAGCGAACCTTACTCATGTCGGCGTGACGTTCGTGGTATACAGTTAAATAGGGGGCGCATTTGGTAACTTTATCATAAGACTAGTTTCACTGTCGGGCCTAGTAGGTAGCGCTATACTAAAAACAAGACGATCTTAACTCGACTGGAACGAGCCAGTTTTGCGTGTGTGAAATTGTCCTTTCAGGTAGGTGTCTTCTTTTATTTAGTATAGCACCGCACTTGAGGCGTAATAAGTCTGACAGTGAAATTGACCAATAGAATCTGTAAAATTCACCCATTTTATCTTTTTATGATGGTTTCAGCATTGAGGTGTTATTTTCACTATTTATTTACATAATATTTTATTTATAGTAAAATAAGGAAAAATTACAAAGCTGTATGTAGTAGTGAGAAATACTACGGAAATCAACCAAGAGATATAGATTTAAAGGAAACAGCCAAACTTGCGTTTCATAAGAAAATAATCAATATCGATAATGTTTTATAATAACCAAGACAAACAGTTTTCTTGTATACCGTTATGGGATGTCAATTTTAAAAATAGGTTTTAAATAAAAAAATTAAATCAAAGTTGGAAATGAAAATCATGTTCTTAAACGTGACTTCATAGAGAGTTTTGAAAAAATATCTTAGTAAGGAGGAATATATTTTTTTTAACACCACGTATCACTCACTACCTGTTCGGGTTATACGCCTATCTACTAATTGCACTAATTTTTATGTTGATGAGGAATGTTATATTTAAAGGAAGTGTACACGCATTCGCGTGAAGGTAGAGTGGAAAATCATTTTGGAGAAACCACCCTTAGTACACTCGACTGAGATTAGATCTTCGAGCTCCCCGTCAATGTAAGTCTAGTCTACTGCGAGAATCGCGCCTTATACCATGCGGTTACCGGAGCGAGTAAAGAAAAATGCTAATGAATGTGGTTTTGTGGAATAATACTTTACGAAACAAGAAGCTACACTTTCTTATACATAGTGTCTTGCAGGCAATGTTGGCACTGGAATACACACTCTCTCGTATATTAAATATTTATTTGTTTGCTGAAACGTCAAGCAAAATTTATAATTAATGTATTCCAAATCTATTATAAGCTAACCCAATTTTAATTTTCTGCTTTTTTTTTACCAAATTTTATTTATAACTTAAAGTCATTATTTTGTATTTTATTCCAGGGTTAAGGAATTCTGAGGAAATGACTCTTAATAAATAAATGTTTTTTGTAACATAAATTCTAAATCTAGTTTCATATTAAAAATATTTATTTAATGCGAGTGAAAAAATTACATTAATATTTGTATTTTACTAAATGTATTATTTTTCCGACGCAGCTCCCTACCCATTCACGTAGCGTCAATAAACTAGTTATGATATTGTGCTAGAGATGCTGAAGGTTAAATTTGGAGAAAATAAAGTCACATTTGCGGGGAGGGAGAGTGGAAAACAGTTTATGAAAATCAGCCCTAATTTTACCAGGCCAGATTTATAGCCCCGATTTCTCAGTCATCGGCAGCGCATTTTATTTTGATAATGACGTCTTAGACCATTCGACCACCATTTCTGGTCTAAAGTAACAGAAAGATATTATTTGATGTGTTGAACGAACACGTTATATTTCTATGAGAGAGAGAGAGAGAGAAACGGCCGGCCAAAAGTTGTTTACAATTAACTTCCGAGCTTCTTTTACAGACACAATTGACTTGGGACCGATGGCTTTACTTCCACTCCGAAATAAGTTGTGCTACGTATTTTTACCGTCCAAGAAAAACCTGTCAACCCCGGCTAGTTTTGAAACCACGAACATCGGGTCAGAAAAATACTAACCCTTTGGATGAGCTTTACTCCCTGAAATAGTTTTAAGCTATGTTGACAGATTTAAATTAAAAAAAGTTTTGATAATAATAGTATTTTATTTAAATATATAACTTTCAGCGTGTATCAAAAATTCATTAAATTGAATGTTTTTCCAAACTCCAAAGAGCCGCCTAGTGAAATGCTTAGACAAATTGCAAACGTTTAAAAAGCTCACATAATTTAATAAGTGGTTCGATATTCTAAAATATGGCTCATTTTAAAATAGTTGGTTTAAAAATAATGATTTTAAATTTAATATTCAAATAATATATGTAATGAAAAGGTAGATTAGCTAGATTAGCTCTTTTTCGATACTTCTGATATCAGAGTAAATTTTAAGAAAAATAGAAAAAAAATTCTTCAAAATAAAAATAATGTTTTAACAGTGTCACAGCAGAACTTTATAAGATAATTGAATATTTCTATTTTAGTTTTAAAGCCTAAAAATGTCCATTCTAATGATAAATAAAGCAGTATGAGGCAGTTTATTTCAAAGATATATTTGACTCAATTTAATTTCTTTAGATATTATTGTATGTATTAAGTTTTCAAATAAAACATAGAAAATGCATTTAGGATATCAAATCAACGATTGCTTTAAAATATTTATCTTACCTCTCATTATTTGAATTTTTACTATAAAATATTTCTCTGAACGTTGACTATCAAGAGTGGTATTATAAGGTATATGGAAAAAAACTGTCACTATTTATACATCAGAAAGGTGTTCAATTATTCGCCAAGATTTTCCTGCATTTTATCACGCAGTATAAAGATAAAAATCATATTTTCTAAGTTCTTTTAAATCCCTCAGCTTAAAGCAATAAAGTCGCAATTAACAAACGACTTATCAATTACGATAAAACAAACCTTCTCAATTACCTTGATTGTGTCATTTTACGGCACCAGGAAATGTCCTCGAAGGTGTTGTTACAAATAGTTATATTGATGCGTAAAAATGTCTTCCTATCCTTTAATTTACTAGCTTAGCAAGTAAGTATACATTGTATATTTTCTGGTCTCGACATTTCTCAGAGAAAATACGCCCAATTGGTCCGTTCGCAACTTAAAATGGTACTAACTTTTTACTTACTCGCGTCCCCCAGGAGATGTAGTGTGATAGTAACAAAAAAAATCGAGATTTTGATCAATTTTGACGTTTTATGACCGCCTGAACACACGGAAATCACTCTATCATCTATTATAATATGTAATTTATTACTTGTTACTATGGAATATCTTTAAATCACCATTTATTGTTAAAGGACTAATTTTATTGGATCACGGCGGCTTCTCCTGTGTGATCCAACGAAATTGTTTTATATTAATTTTAATTCTTATCCTTTATGTGTTATATCTATTTAAAGTCTATTTATCGCGTGTATTTGACCAGCCTTTTAATTTAATTACCATTTTTAAACGTTTTATACTATCAAATTTAATTCGTTCCATATCACATCACTATGTCTGTTTCATTTTACTTGTCTATATTTGTCTAATATTCTACTTTGTATATTTTAATAAGCTATACTTTTTGTAAATTGAATATCTTTTGGATTATTTTTTTAAAATCTTAGTTAATATTACTTTCACTAAAGAGTAGCTTTTGTAATGCCGTATGTCAGTCTTAAGACGACACCATTTTACCGATCAAACTAGAACTTAATATCTAGGGTTTTCAAAAGGTTCTTCAAAGGGTTTTTGGAACTATCCAAACATAAAATTAAGTGTAAATTAATTAACTGCACAGAGAAATAATTAATATTCCTGTTATGTTTTTATAACAATGTATAATAATAGTATTTTGTTTTGCTTGTTTTATGCAGAAACTTATTTCTATATATATTCTGTCTATTTGTGCAATCAATTAGTGGCTAAACACAATGCTATGCTTTGTTTGGTTTTAAATTTTTATTTTTCCTTTCTCATATCAAGAGAAACCTTTGTAATCATTGAACACAAAAAAGTTTATTTTACAATTATGTATATCCCTGTGACTGTCTTCCTGTCTGTCCGTCTACCTGTATGTCCCTAGCAACAAATTTAAAGCTGTTAGATTTACTGATAAGTTTTTTAATTCTGAACATTTCGAAAATGGATCTAAAGATACTGTTTAAAATGCCAGTCTGAGATTTGTTTGACATAAAATTAATATTTCATATTTTGGTTACTAAACAATCATTCTTTGAAGGATTGTTTAGTAATGGGAATTTTTTAATATTTGAGATGTTTTGAGATGTTTTGAGAATGGCTATAAAGATTTTGTTTAAAATTATAAGCTGGCTAATGGGATAAAAAATTCCTTTGTGTTGGTTACTGTAAATATATCATACAAATATTTAATATGTTTTATAAATATCTCTAACTATTTGGTTCCAAATGGGTATTTTGGAAATGTTTGGCATAACAAATAACTCTGAAGACTTGAAACCGAAAAACGTTGTTTACGTGATGCTATCTGACTTTGTATGTGTTTACCTCGGCCTAGAGTCTAAACTAATCTACCGATCGGGCTTAATCTTTGTATCTAGGGCTATAAATAGGACTGCGCCGATGCCCATAACCGATCCGATTTATCAGCTGATATTGGCACAGTCAACCAAGGATAATTGGTTTTCTTATCATGCAGATATTTTACACCGATAATTAATTAAAAATCTATAGGTATATTTTAAATTCTCAAGTCATTAAAATATAATTCATACTTCAAACCAAAATATTTAAATACAGTCTCTTGCATATAAACACAAGTTCGTTGATTCAGTGTTAGATATTCTATTAATTCTGTGTTAGATATTTTATTTTATAATATCACCTCTGACAAGATGTGTATTAATCACAACTTGTGAATGTGAGGAATGCCAGGCCTCCACCGTGGTTCGGATTCCACGTTAAACTGTAGGTCATCCATTTCATCTCGCAATCACCCTACCATTGCACATTAGCGTAAGTGCGTATAACCCGAACGGGTAGNAATCACCCTACCATTGCACATTAGCGTAAGTGCGTATAACCCGAACGGGTAGTAAGACGCAGTGCTAATAATAATAATAATAATATTTTATAATACACAGCAAAACAAACATTCTAAACAAAATAAACCATTCAATTTTATTTACCTTAAGGCTTATTTCAAATTATGAAATACTTGATAAATATATTTATTTACGTAACCGTAACTTATTCACACAGCAAACACAACAAATACGTCCAAGAGAACTTATAATTATTGTACTATTGCGTAATCTGGGGGATAGCTGCACAGAACCACGTTCAGTAATCATGTGTTTTTCTTTTCACCATGGTGCGTGACGTCGACTGAATGACGATTACTGAACACTCCAAGATACGCTCAATCGATCGCTCACTGAGCGCTCCCCGAGATTAGTTCTTAGAGCGCGTTCAAGTATAATGTCGAAGTACCAATTTACGAATAATTTTTGTTTTGTTTAGATAGCCTTAAAGATAATAGTTTAAAATTGATTTCTAGGAAGTGTTTGACCTAAAAAATAACATTGTATATTGGGGTTTTTGGAGAAAATTCGTTTGAGAGTGGTTTTAAAATGCGTGAGTTTTGAAAATTACAAGTTTTTCGAAACAAGTCTTAATGATTTTGTTTAAAATATGTAATTGGGAAGTTTTTGACATGACGGATTGAAATGTTTACTGTTTCTCGGGGGGAAAACATTGTTTAAGAAGTGACTGATGAAAGATTTTTCTTAACTAGACATATTTTTAAAACATCTCCAACGACTTGTTTCAAAATGTATATCTGATAAGTTTTATAAAATTTAAATAATTTGTAGGTATGATTTTCTTTAAGCCACATTTAGTAGTATTTTACTGTTAACTTTTATGTGAACAATTTAAAATTTTTAAAAATAGCTTAAACTATTTTACTCAAAATTGGTATCTGGCTACTATTTTACATGAGAGATAGTACTGTATGTTAAAATGTCTCAAATAAGTAAATTTAAAATAATTTACTAAGGACTAATTTTAGAAAATTTGAAATTTTTGAAAAGGGCATAGGAAAGGGGTAGAACGTGCATTGTTTGATCTAATCTATCAGCAGAACCTACAGAATCCCGTAGGGGAACTATTGTAAAACACACCCCTATAGACACGCGGTCTAAATGTCAAACCGTCTAGTACGGTCTATCGGTAAAGGGGTTCTAATCCCACTCTCTCAGCCTATTACTGAATCGGAGCTCTCTGGTTCAGACCCGTTCTCACACCTGATTGAAGAGACTGCAGTCGCTGGAGTAGGGAAGGGATACGATCTTGTCACGAGGTTCATAACTGGGACAGACGTGGCGGTTCACGCCGGGTCGATGACCGTTTCTGAGGCACTTTTTGATCTGAGCGTTGACGTTTCCTATATTGTTGCAATCGTTGACAATTCCTTTATTGCGACTCCTGTCGAGATTGCTGCGACTATTCATATAGTCATGGGCGTTGTTCCTTTTGTTGTCAGCGTTGCTCACGATGGCATCTTCCATTTGACAGGTAGAAATAACAATATAAATTATGAACGCCAAAGGAACTGAAATAAATCACTCTATAAAAAATGGTGGTACACATATTGGATTTCTTAGTAACGTTTCTTTCTTTTTTTCTATCTCATCTTACTGTCATCTGGGCTATTCGAATTTTATCTACTCTAGTTTAGTAGTAATGTAGAAAGGTAGAATATAATTTAGAGAGATATAATTTAGGGAAGATTCAGTCAGGACTCGATCTTGAGCTCCCTGTCACCCAACCAAACAACATGATATTGACGTTTAGTGTTCGTATCCAACGATTCTGGTCTTATCACTGTTAAGTAACACTTTCTTGGCTATATTTGTCTACGTACACATTTAGTTTGAGTTGACGTTTATATTAAATATCTTACATTGTTTATACAACAAATGTTGCCTTAATTTTTGTTACTTAAGTCGGTTTACACGTAAACAAAGGATTGAGTCACGTCAATTCCAATTTTACATTAACGGTGGAGGTCAGGGTTCAAATCCTAGCCAAGTGTTCTGACGAAGTTTTTGTCAGATTCGTTTGGAGAGGGTATGAGAAAACCTCTGTGTTAAAACAAAAAGAAAGGTTACCTTGGTCCCCTGTGTGGTTGTACTAGTTTTAAAGTACAAAAATAACAAATCTCAACAACAGCTAAGGAATAAAATATGCCTTCGAGAGTACTCATACTGGTACTTGAGTCAAACATTAAGTGTTAAGTTACTTCAATATCCAAATTTTTTCACAGAGAGATGAAATTATCTATTGAAACGTAACCTTATATATAACTTTAGGTAAACTGTGCCTGTCAGAGTAATATAAGAAATGGTTCTAGGAAAGTTATAATATTTAGTAAAACAATTTAACCTCATTATATTAATAACTAACACAAGTGAATAAATTTGCTATTCTAGTTTCTATTTGACGTAATAATATTTTGTGACAACTTGAAGATCATTTCTGACATTCACAATATACTTGTAAGAATAATATTTTAATATTAACCTAACATAAATTTAATCTTCTGATACACGATGACGTTAGATTCAAGATATTGCATCCTTTAATTTTCTAACAACACAATAAAACAAACATCGATAATTATTGCCATCTACAGTTTATTTCTCCTCCTTATCTTAAGGGAACTCGTAATATTATTTGTATTTGTTATCTGTTTCAAACGGGACATATCTACATTTAAAAACAGCAAGACCTATTTTTCACTAAAAAGAATCCCTTATCGAAGCACAGAGACAAGTTTGAGATTGTTTAGAAATACCACAGTACCAGAGGAGATTTTTATTTTAAAATCTGGTCTACTCTAAAATGATGGACAGAGAAATCAATATTTTAATATAGAACTAAAAATCTTACATTTTAAGTTTTATTATATAATTAAAATATATATAAATTTCTTATTAGCTTATATTCAACAACGTTTCTCACAAAATGTGGAACTATGGAATTGGGATAGGTAAAACCGTTTTACCGAGTTAAAAAAAATGTACAACAAAATCTTAAATTAATAATTTTAAAACTTAAAATTAAAAAAATACATCCATCACAGGTGGACCTGGCTGAGATTCGAACCCTGACCTTCACGTCACTGACAATCCAGTCCATGTAAAGCCTTTTAGCTTAGCCTTTGTGAATTCTGCTGTTAAAAACTGTACTAATTAATAAATACTGGCTTCAGTGATCACGTGGTCTAAGGCGTCACTCTCAAAGTAGACTAGACTGCCGATGACGGAGAGATTGGGGCTAGAATCCCGGTCGAGTATACTGAAGGTGGTTTTTCCTAAATGGTTTTCCCTACATGGGTTTCCACTCTTACCACACACAAATTCGGGTACACTTCCTCTAAATACAACCTTTCTCATCCCTAACTCATTGACGTAATTAGTACATATGCGTATAATCTGAACAGAGAAGCAGTGCTTAAAAATAAATTTAATAAAGATTAAAATATGGTTGTTGGTTTTGCCTAGTTTGTCTTTTTTATCATTTCCTTCTTTCCCCCTCTCCCAACTGTCTAGCAAAACACGAGTTTGACCTTTATATATATTATGAATACTTAATTAAATCACACGTAGTAGAATAAGCATGAAAACAAGAGCTAGCCCACTAGAGCTTAGCGCACCGTGTTTATTAAAAGAGTTTTAGAGATTAAAACAAATATGAGTACAGACCGTTACCCTTTGTTTTTACGTTAATGAGAAAGTTTGTGTGACTACATAAAGTCTTTAACTAATTTTTCAAGCGTGAATATTAATATGTTGAGTATATGCGTGGATATAAATCTTCTGTTTGAATATTAATTATATGAATATTATGGAAATCACTTAGTTTATGAACAACTAAAAAAAATTATTTTATTTCCTTGAAAAATGAATGTACAGTAAGGTATAGGGGAGTCAGAGGGGTTTTTTTGCCTATATGTATTTTTCTAATCCAAGTTTTTGCAAAACTACCTATAAATAAGTTCTTACCTCAAAAACGAATGTACACATTTTTTTTAAACACTCCCAAGATACCCATTTGGAATCGTAAGAGCTGTTTGTAAAATATTTTAAGTTTTTGAAAAATCAGTCATCAGTAAACTACTCTTCAATAATTTATGTCAAAAAAAATTATGTAGTGTTATTTGCCATGACAAATGAATTATATATATACATTTTAAACAGAATCGAGAAAGCAAGTTTTGAAAAATTTAGAATTAAAAAAATTACTAATCAGTAAAATCCCCTTAACTGAAGAACTAGGATAAAAATATTATGGGATAGCCCTATAACATCTAAATATCAAATTTGAACAAAAAACATCAAACCATTTAGGATCCGTGGCCATAGACAGACTCACAGACAGAAATATACACAGACAGAATCGTAAAATCCACTTTTTTGTGTTCTTGTTCGCATAGAATGTAAATAATGTCATAATTTCGAGATCCATTTTTTCACTATCACAATACTTTTTCTTTATATGAGAAAGTAAAATCGTTCTTTTATCCAAGTCCAAAGAGAATAATAGTACATCATAAGAAATGTAAAAGTGTTTACCATTAATTAGGATAAATATAACATAAAATTTAATTTAATGTAAAAGTTGAAAAGATTTAGAAATATATATAAAAAATGTTAAAGAAAGAATTAAAAATTTCATTTCTATATGTCAAAATGGAAACTCGCACTAGCTTAGAAGTAAATAAATCTTGTGTGCAGGCTTCCTCTCTGTGAGTGGGATCAGCTCTGTCCAAATAAATATCCTCTATGTAGAATCACTCTTTCCAAATAAATATCTTACTTCTGTCGCGACCTCCCCCCCTGAGGGGGATGACTTGCGGGAGGGGTTAGGTTGAAAGCAGGGTAATTGTTTCTGGGGGTCATGAAACATCGACATTTATCAAAATATCGAGTTCAATTTTTGTACGATCACATTACTTTCTCTACAGGTAAGGTAGCGAAAAAGTAAAAAAGGGGGGTTAGAAAAAGAAAGTCATAATATCACTTGACTGTTTAAACATTAATTAAACTGAATTACACCTAAAATACCTTAAACCCGAGTTATTTGCTTTGTGGAGAAGTATCCAACAAATCCTTGGATCCTTGGATCCTCATATTTTTATAGCTATAAGGGGTATCATAGCGTTGTCCTCCTTAGCATCGTGAATGCTAACTAAGAATTCATCATGATTTATGTAGGAATGAACGGCCGAATATCTATCTGATGCAGGATTAAAGAAACTCAGGTTTCCTGATAACAGTTCAACACGAGAGGGCTTTAACTTTGTGTTTGCTGCCTACGATACCTTTGCTCTGCACGAGAATTTGTTGAAACGCTTCCAAAGAAGGGGCCTCACATGCCAGGATAGAAATATTTATTAACTACAGAATTTCACGTGTTAGGCGTGTGGTCGAAAATGTATTTGGAATTTTGGCCTCAAATTTTCGCATTTTGCACACGCCAGTCACTTTAAGATTGTGGGATATTTATCTGGTGGTTATGGCCTGCTGCATGCTTCACAATTTTTTGAGAAATTGGGCGGATCTAACTACACTCCTCTTGGTGTGCCAAACAGGGAGGATTCAAATAATCACACCCTCATTCCTGGTGGATGGAGGGAACAACAGGTAGATTATGCTGGACTGATTTCTCAAAACTACACCTCAACTCAAGATGTAAAATAAAACCGACTTAAATACATACAGTACATCAATTCAGTTGATGCTGTGGAGTGGCAAGAGCGTATGATTTATATTAGTTGTCCCCAACCTTTTTAGCCTAGCGTCCACTTCTAATAATTGGCTACTGGCCACCACATTCCTCCCGTTATTCCAAAGGTTTAATGTAATAGGCCTACTGAAATTAGCGATAGTAACCTTAAACTCATGTGACATTGTACATTCATTTTTTGTTGGATAACTTATAATGACTATAAATAAAACATATCTTATGTGAAATGTTTTGAAACAAATGATTAAATGTCCTGTAAATATTATAAAAAATAATTATTAAAATAAATTTAAGACCCTTTTATTCAATATTTTGATGCCTGCTAATAATGACATAAACCCATTGCTGTAGATATCAATAAAACCTAAAGACACCCTACCGCCTCTTTAAAATTTTCCATCCCCCTGAGAGTCAAAAACTCCACGCCCATGTTGGGATCTACTGATTTATATAAGTTGTTTTTAACATATTTTAGCCTAGTTGCCTCTTCTTAGAATAATGGATACTGGCTAACGCTCCTACCCCCATATCATTCCTAAATCTGGTACATTTTTATGACTTTCCTTCAAGACTTTCTAGTAAGATAAAAGTAGGCTACCTAGGGAAAATAAAAATAAAAATAAAATATCAAGTGAAAGAACAAATATAATTTTCATCATCTGTCAAAAGTCCCAAATTTGTCCACACTTATGAAATATTTTAGATGAACAAAATATTAAAATAAATGTAAGCCCCTTTAGTTAAATATTTTGTTGGTTGTTATTAGAAACAAAAAATTATTGCTGTGATATCAACAAAAATCTAAACTCCCCCATAGCAATCCCTTACAATTTGCCACCCTCCTGAAAACCAAAAACGCCCCACGGGGTTGTACCACCCAGGTTAGGAAACATTGATTTTAACGACTTATTTAAATAATCATATATTATTTGATCTGTGATAATTTGTGTATCTTAATGCTGTTTTTACTAGAAAGACAATCTTAGATAAACTATGGCATGTATAGGAGTTCAAAAGGTTGCGTTGACAATTTATTTATCAGCTGTTCCAGCTCCTATTCAAAGTTCTAGCACTCCTCTTATTCCTGTCAGCGGCACTTGTTGGTCTGATGCTACTTTTTGAAGTGTTGACATCTTCCTGGATCCAACTTAATGATATCCTTGATACCTCTTGGTCCACAGTGAACATTAATAGGTTAGAATGCCACAGTTTGGTGTTATCACGTCTTCTGTACCCAACCCCGACTTTTTAAGCTCTTTGCGAAAAACAGTTCTCAAATTTTTTATGCTCGCTTTAACCCAGTAAACATTGGCGTCTGGATTAACCTCTTTGGATAGATTTGTCACTTCTTTGTATGCATTTCCTTTCAATTATGATTAGAGCAATCTTAACTTGTTATTTTACACAGGCATGGAATATGCTCCGATGAAGTCTTTCAAAAATGATGGTTTTATAAATTCTTTTAAAATGTCCCGTTTCTCGTTTCCTAGTTTATCTCTCTCATCAACAACTTTATCAGAATCGGACATTTAATAAAGAAAAATAAAGAAAACTAACTGTCAAAAAAACAAAACCGGTGGTATGTGGTCGCATTCGTCCATCCACTCTAAAGATTGCCGGCAATCTGATTGCCTTTTCCCACTTATGAGGCAATATTTGGGCAATTTAGTCAAAAGTTATTAAATTGACAACCAGATTGCTTCAAGATTGCATCGTGAATGGGCCCATTTAGACCACATTAAAGTGTGAAGAGCCCCCCTTTTTAACGATATAGGAATATTATCTGTATAAGCGCTTCAAATAAAATGGGGTCATTATTAACTGAGATTGCTCTTTAAGTGAGCTTATAGCCCGAAGCACATTAAGACTTATTTGTTTTACTATGACACAAACCGTACAATAATATTTTAGAGGTCTTTAATGAGAATACGAAAGGTTTTTTTATTCGATAACGCAAAAATACTTAATTGTAATTTATAAGCATAACCTTTAAACACAAAATGGTCATAAAACCAATATTTTTAAATTTATATTCAAGAATAACAAACCATCCTAATTGCTTTGGCAATTTTTTTTTAAAGAGGATTTATATAGACACAAATTTATTTTTTAAATGTAATGCTCAGCCAAAAGGTGTATGAATTGAGTTTAAACCTCACATATTAAAAGTTTTCAAAACTTAACACAAATTTAATTTGATCTATTTTATTAGAATACTACTAGGTACGTAGGTCTAATAGTCAATTTTGTTGTTTTTTGTTTACTTATAAGGGATTCATTTTTTAAATATTTTAATCGATAGTGAAAAATAAGTAGCCAATAAAATCACTTAATAAATTATATAATGTAAAATTTAAAATATATTATTTAAAAAATTATATATATTTATTTTATTTATTAGACTTAAGTATCCTCCGACATATTAAATACACGCCCGGTAGGTTCTTGAGGATATTGAGGGTATTTTTTTCTAAAATGGGGTTTCCCACTCCATTTACGTAAATCAAGAGTTGTTTACTCTCAACTCTACAATCCTTATTATTCCAAACCCAATTACTTATCTACTTTATGGCATTATAAACTCGAAAGTTCATTACCGCGCTTATGAAAGTACTCCCTCCACCGATCCCTATCTTGAGCTCGCTCTCTCTATCCAGTCCACCTCATTATACCTATATCGTTCAGTTTTATTCTAATGTTATCCTCCCATCTGCGTCTAGGTTATTCCAATGGTCAATTTACACTGGGTTCGCCGGTCAGTACAACAACAATGTTTTATATTCTCTGATTCCGTTATTTACAAGTATTGATTATCTGAACAATGTCTTGTGAGAATTAGATAGTATGTAACTCATCATTATTGTGATTGAATTGTAGATAGCCCGAGTTTGTATTAAGACCTAAAGAGAGGAGAATTACTTAGTCATAGGCGAGTAACTTAAGACTAAAAATCTAATACATTGAAACGTTACGGTTTTTTTGGAGATATAACTGGTTTTTATAGCCCCGTTATTATGTCACTGTTTGTTTTATTTAAATAAATACAACTGTTGATGTTGCACACGATTTATTGGAGTGATTATATCTTCTTATACAATTTTACTTGAAATACAAATTATGTATATAAGTTAGTAGTACTGTCGTGATATTACACGTACTCTAGTTTATGTCGCCAGCACTCTCTGTGTGTTTATGTGACTACTCTATATATTCATACGCACACACAGCTTATATATGACATACCCCTTGCCCCTTGGACCTCTTGTGACCAGTGTCAAAAACCAACAAATCAAAAGCGTTCCTGCGACAGGTGTCTTGAAAGCCTATTGCGTATAGGGAGCTGGCGTCTCTTGCTTGTTTGGTAAATACTTCTGAGTGAAATTTTGAAATAAAAAATAAGTTTTAGTGGTGCAATCCTTCTAGATTATTCTGAAAAGCGCGTGATTCTTCATGGATGAAGTCTTAAAAGGATAATTTACATACGATACTTTATATAAAAATACCTTCATCCATGACTTTTTAAATATATGAAAGCGCTCTAAATCAATATCGTTACAACATTTAGCCTAAGCGGTTAGGCTCACAATTATAGTTACACAATAATTGCAGGTGAGGTAAAAATTGGTTGTGAGCACTAAGGGTGATTTTCCCAAATTAATTTTTCGTTCAGGTTTTCTCACTCTCCCTCCACCCAAGTTCAAAGTTCCTTCTTCACAAACTCCACATTTCAAACGTATAAATTAGGTAATAAATAACCTTTGCGTTAAATGTATAAATAAATAATAAATGGTTTGACAAAATCGTGAAAAGTTTCTCATTCAATGTATTCTAGCTTGAGACCAAATTCAAAAATTTGTTTTAAATAAACTACCCCTAAATAAGTTTTCCTCAGAAAACCAAATATACATTTTTGATCCCATTGAATATTCTTCATATAGGCCTACACATTTAAAACAAAATTGTTCAAACCATTCAAAAATACGACAAAACTACACACATTTTCTCATATTGTGTAATATAGTTTCCAAGAAAATGTTCAAAAATAGGCTTTGAGTAAACTACCCATAAGTATATGTTCCTAATAAAGCCAACACATCGTTTTAATCACAATATTCACTCTATGTAGATATTAACTTTAAACCAAATTGTTCAAATATTTTTTTAAATTCTAATTTTCAAAATTAAATTATTGTAAGCTATCCTAAAATGAATTATTACTATTAAAAATTAAAGTTTATTCTTATTTATCATAAAAAACTATTCACAGATTCCCATATTGAATTCAGTCTTAGGGTCAATTTCCAAAAAATTAAATTTTCTATAATTTAATGTAAGCAAACCACCTTTAAATTAATTTATTTTAGATAAATAAAAAGACATTATTATTGATACATAAAATAGTCCCCCAGTATAAATTTTTATCCAAATTATTATAGCTATTTTCAAAAAAAATCTAGCTTTAAAAAATCAGCCATTTGTTAACCATTATTAAATGATTGTTTTTAACCTACACAACTATATATGATACAAACCACTTAACATATAGACATTTTGATCAAAATCAAACAAAAAGTTTCTAAAAATTCAAATTTAAAAATCTGTCATCAGTAAACTATCCATAGCAGAGTTTTCCCCTCAAAAACAAGTATACAACTTTATTTGTCATGTTATTTTCAAACATTCCCCAGATACAATTTATAAGCAAAATCGTTAGAGCTATTTTCAAGATAATTCAAATTTTCCAAAATCAATCATCAGTAAATTATGTACCTTTAATCGAAGGACTAGTGTAAAAAAGGTTTTGTGGTTTTGACCTATAACATCCTGATAACAAGTTTGAAAAAATCAATATAACCATTTCGGATCCATGGCTAGGGTCATACAGATATATTGACAGACAGACAGAATTGTAAAATCCACTCTTTTTTGTTCGTGTTCATATAAAACATAAAAACTCTTCAAAATCTCTAGATCTATTTTCACGCTCACAATACTTTCTCTTGACATGAGAAACCAATACTCAACCAGCCTGGCAATGCAAAGCATCATGGGTCATCATGCATTTCTGTGAGTGTGAATCAAGTCGAGTGACACCCTGCATTATTTAAAAAGTTGTTTGTTATTTCATAATACGGTTCAAGCCTAAATGGATTCGAAAGGTCAATAAGACCTTAAAAATAGAATATTTAACTCATTTATTTTAGCACTGTGTCTGACTGTCCGTTTGTGATATACGCATATGCACGCTAATGTATTAGGGAGTAGAAAGGTTTAATTTAGAGGGAGTGTACCATAATTTGCGGGAAGTGAGAGTGGAAGATCATTTAGGGAAAACCACCGTAAGTAAATCCGATCTGAATTCCAAACATGCTTTCCCCGTTACCAGTAGTCGAGTATATTACGAGAGTAACGCCTTAAGCTATGCGGCCACCAAGGCGTGTGGCTTTACATTTTAAGTTTTATAGTTAAAAACTAAATCAATGTAAAGAAAAAGTTTGATCATTTTAAAATAAGTTTCTAGGGAAATGTCACAGTTTGGAGATCGTGATAAATGTCTAGAATCACAGCTCCAGCTTTTATAAAACCAAATAAAGTGATGTGTTAACATTTAAAAAATTATATGAATTTACTTTCAATAGGGTGTATACGCTATGAATTATCAGTAGATTACGTGTTTTAAATTACAAATTAATAATAAGCTTCATTTGTTATGTATTTAAAGATATATACTTAATTAAATAATTAATATATCGTGTAATCAAAAATGCAGGACTTATCGCTTATATTTGTATATTAAAATCCATATTTAATATGAACATACGAGAACAAAGCTATCGCTTCTGGTGGCTTAAAAACTTACCGTGACCAATGTAAATGTGTGTGTGTTTATTGTATTTATCTATTGTGTTTATTTTATTTATCTATTTTAGTTGTGTTTTTTCCCGTAGATTTAATTCATTACATTTGATTTTTTCCTTGTGGGACCAGTTACATTTCAATATTGGTCATCATAGTGTTGGGCGCAACAACAGTTCAACGGAATTTGAACTGATGAGAAGGGCCTAAGTCCATAAAAAAATAACTTTGGACCAGTGTCTCACCCACACTCAGTAGTTTACTATCCTTGGAATGATGGTGCCTTCATTTGAAACCATCCCTCCTTATCTTTTTTCTTTGTGGAAGATATATTAAAGGATCAACGCCAGTAATGGCGTTTAAAGTGATAACAAATGAAATAATAACAAAATAAATTGTACAACGCAATCGTATAAATTTTCTCTTT
>CABFWO010001351.1:16866-42200 GCA_902155825.1 Timema genevievae
CACACACACACACACACACACACACACACACACACACACCTTATACCCTATGGAATATGACAGTAACTGTCTTGGCTGCAGAAAAGAGAAAGCCGATTATCAATGATAACGTCCTTAAATTGTTGAACGCAAGTTTTATTTATCGTTTAGTCCTGTGTAGCAAAAAAAAATTGCAAATTTTTTGCACGTTATTCACAAAAAATCATGAATGAACATAATGGTGCATATTACCAAAAATACTTTAATATCAACAGCATAAAAAGTTGTACTTAAAATACTGCATTGAAGCACATTTTCTTGATTAAAATCACAGGATAATTTGTTTATTACCTGGTATTATCTATCTAACCCTTAATCACTAACCTAAGTAATGTTTACAAATACCAAATTTTTGTTTCCTGCTAATTCTTTACCAGCTCGCATGCTCTTCCAAGCTATGCTTCCAGTTTTTAGTTGTCATTGAGACGTGGTGAAGTTAAGAAGTGAGTGTGTCATTGTACTCTTGTCAAGCGAAGGTCAACACACTTGTGTACATAAAATTTATGCATGGTTAGTTTTACTGTTTAATAACTATTGGTAATATTTTCACATAATTAGTGTTACCACCATGTTTAATTGTTAGAACTACATTCATCTGTATTTTCAAAATTAAGATGAAAAGACTCGGTGGTGAATATATATTGAGACTTTTGGAGCAATATGCCTGTAAATCAGATGAGGATAACACTGAAGGTTACTTAGAAAAGGAAAAGTTTGACGACCATGACGCCGATAGTGATTACGTTCCCGATTCTGAAGAGCTGAGAGAAGACCCGGACGAAGAGATAATTGAAGATATAAGAAGAGCTGAAGTAACTATGCAGCCTGGAAAGAAAAGAAATACTACATTGAAGGATGATGGAGTTGGAAGGCAGGAGAGATCTGAATCGAATAGAAGTTCAACTATTTTGTTTCAAAATGCTGCTGAGGTTGTAGGGAAAAATCCCAATTAAAAATATCATTAATATTCAACCTGGACCAATTGGCGAAGCTCAAAACAACAAAGAACCATTTAAATGTTCCAAAAACTTTTTTACATATGAAATAATGATTTTAATACTAAAACATCTGGATGAGGAAATATGCAGTCAAAGAGAAAATTACGAAATGGAGAATAAATCTAGTCTTTCTGATGTTTCTTTGGATTAATTCTATTTTCTATTTGGTTTGTTAATTTTAACTGCCGCAACTAAAAATAATCATTTGACTGGAAACCTTCTTTTCGACACCACATATTCGGGGTTGAGATATGTTGGAACAATATCGGAAGATTTAATTTTTTTGGTAAATTGGCTTCTATTTCACAAATATGGGATCCACTACTCGAAAATTGTAAAAAAAATTACAAACCTTTGTTTTTTTAACTGTTGATGAACAGTTTGTGGCATTTCGGGGGCATTGTTAATTTAATTTAAGCATTCCTTCAAACCCAGATCAGTACTGTATTAAAATAGTAATGCTCTGTAACAATTCTTCATAAAATATGATTGATGCAAGACCTTACCTAGGAAAAGTAACTGTGCCACCTAACGAATCTGCAGCAAATTATTTTGGATCATTCCATATCAAGTGGTCCAACACTGGTTGCTTGACTATTTTTTTTTAATATGAATTTTTTTTTCTCAATCACCATACCAGGTTGGTAGTTCTAAATGACTATTATTTTATTTTTATTATTTTTAGTTTTCGTATAGTGATCATATTTGTTTTACGAGGCGCTACATTTTTGGAAATTTTAAGGGTTTACGTAAATGCAAAAATCTCGGCCTCTGTTCAATCAACATGAGTGAATAATCATTTAGTTTGGAAAGTAGAGGGCTACAAGTTTGTTTATGTATAATTTTAACCTAAACTCAATGCTAAAGGGTGAAATTTCTGCCTAAAATTTTTAGCTTTTTTAAAAAAATCCTGTTTTCAGTGGGAAATATTTTTTCTAAGGGAAAGAGTCAACAAGCTACAATTTTTTTATACAGGCAGACATAAACTACTTGTCCTCACACACAAAGTTTCAAACCTGAGAATTGACCCCCTTTTTAGAAAAAAATTCAAATGTTGGGAGATTTGAAAAAATTGCAATTTTCAGAGCTTAATATCTCAGGTGGAGGACGAGATAAAAATCTGAAACTTTGGTCTATAATAGTAATATAAAATAATATTAGACAAAAAAAATTTGGAGTTTGAGAATTGACTATAAGCCGAGGTATTTAAAGAGCATCATGAGGAGAAAAACTCATGTTTCAATGGGTGTATATATAATATTTAGAACAATTAATATGTTATGTCATTGTATGCTCGTGCAAAATATTCTAAGGTTACATAATTATTGTATGTTAAAACTAAAGTATTAAAGAAGTATATAGAAAATTATAATGTGTAAATTACAGAACAAAAACAGAACTAAGAGTATGAGTCAGAGGTTGTTTGTTTTAAATAGATACTGGCTCATGAGCCAGAGCTGACAGACTTGTTCAGAAGTTCTGAGTGAGAGTATCAGATCAAAGATAGAGGACTAGAGGTTGTTTTTGTGTGCTACATATTTTTTTAGTCAATATCATAATGTATAACTATAATGAATGTAATTTTTAATTTATTACTAATTTTGAAATAGAAGTGTAGTGCATCACTTTAATTATTCGATTCATTCTAATTCACTTTGTCATAGTAGAATACCTACAACCAGATTTTATCAAAATATTTTAGCCATTATTATAATATATCTTGCATCTTAAAAAATGGAATGTAGTGTGGGTGAAATTTTTGGAGAAGAGTGTCATAAGTGTGTGTATGAACCAATATCTAATGATATCTAAGTGATTACTGAATTCTGTGAAGACGATCAAAATCTTATTGTTTTAAGAACAAATAGTGGTGTTGCAAATATATGCAAGTACCACGAGATTAAGTTATTTTTAAAGTACCACCCCATCTTTATGGTAAATCATGTTCTGACCCACTTAAAATTCAGTAGATCTTATTCCTGGGAAATCTTTGTGTGCTACTTGCTACAGCAGGCTGTTTGTAATAAAGGAAGAAAGTAAAGGTGAAAAAGATGATGTTTTCATGCCTCGATATGAACATAGGGACATTTTGAATGCAACCTGTTCAAATTTAGGTGTATCTCCTGTTTCTAAAATCATAAAACTAAATTCTGAAAAAAGACCAATGGCAATTCAAGCAAAGTTGGGGAAGTTATCCCAAAGGTTGAAGCGAGAACTTGAAGCCTCTTTTGAAGAGGGAGTAGACCTACTTCATGATGAGCCCTTAGCACAAAATCTTCACTCGCTATCGTTCGCTGAAGAATATGAAGCACTCATTGAAAAGCTGAAACAAAAATGTAAGACAGCAGCTAAAGAAGAAAAGGTAAAATTATTAAGTCTATTGCCAGAATCTTGGTCAAGAAAATAAGTTAGTACTGAATTCGAACTTTCTGAACGTTTAGTAAAAGTTACTAGGGATCTTTCTAAGGCACACGAAATACTACCAGACCTAGGAAAGAGACATTGTGTTAAAAATATTAATGAAGACACAGTCAGGAAGGTTGTAGATTTTTATATCAGTGGAGAAAACACCAGGACTCTTCCTGGTAAAAAAGATTGTGTATCTGTTCGAATTGATGGGGTTAAAGTACATAAACAGAAACAGTTATTGCTTTGTAACCTGAATGAACTGTATGTACAATTTGGGGAAGCCTACCCAGAATGCAAAATTGGACGCTTAAAATTCTGTGAGTTTAGGCCTAAATGGTAATTACTGGCGCATCAGGGACACACTCTGTGTTCATATCATCAAAATATTAAATTAATAATAGATGGTGCAAAATTAAATGTGGACTACAAAGATGTTCCCAGAACAATAGACAGAAGAAAATCCTGACAACATAAGCTACAAACAGTGGGTTATAACTGACTGAGCCGAGATGGTTTCAGTCATAAAACCAAGAGAAGAATTTTTTCCATCCCTAGCAGAAAAATTCAGCTCTTTAAGGAAAAACGACTATGTATCCAAAGTACAGTCAAGTTTTCTTAAGGACGAGAAAAGGAGCCTGCTGGATACAGAATTCATTGTTTTAGCCAATTTTTCTGAAAACTTTTCTTTTGTAATCCAAGAGGAAATACAAAGTTTTCATTGGGTGAACAAACAAGCCACTGTTCACCTCTTTGTTTACTATAATAAAGTAATCAAAGTGAATTGAAAAGCAGAAGTTTTTGTGTCATTAGTAACCACCTTCCCAATACCATCACAGTTCATGTGTTCCAAAAGCGATTGTTACCACCCCTCTACTCTTTATCTCTCTCTGTAACGCTTTTGCATCCCCAAAGCGGTCCGGCATGCTCTACCCCTCTCAAATTCTTCGCTGTTCAACCCCTCAGAGGCTAAGGTCACTAGCTAAGCATTCCCCGTATCGTATAAAAATAATAAATCTCTTTTCTTTTCTAAATTTCTTCGTGCCCGCTCGGCAGCGAGCCAAGTCCTCCCGAACCACCCAACTAGGGGGGATAAAAAGAGCAGAAGGACAGCTAGCTGGATCAGTCACCCGTTGCACATCTCTGCGCTGGACAACCACCCCCTTGGGGAAATAAACCACCATTAAGTGTCTGCGTGTACTTTTCTCGTCGAAACCGCCCAACAGAACTTTCCTACCCGGTTCACTGCGGTAACTCGCTGAACCTTCCTCCCTACCCGGTTCACCGCGGTAACTCGCTGAACCCTCCCTACCACCGGCAAATGGGCCCTAGCAAAAGGGCTACACTAGCCGTTTGGGAAAGAAGGAACCAACGCGCCGCCAGAAGGCAATCCAAGCCAACGTCGTTCCCGCGAAACAAGCCCCTGGGGTCATCAGGAAACTAGCGGAGCTCTTTTAGACCTGGCACCCAGATACAGAGGGTACGCGAGTACTATCAGCAATCAGGGATGACAACACATTTGATTTATGATATCAAGATTACTGTCCCATCAGTGAAGGATCTTCTAGTCAGTACAAAAAAAATAACTTTCTCAGTTTATGTCACCATGAAAAAGACTTTGGCCTTCAAGCAGCGTGACTTTTTTTGTTACCAGCCATGGGAAAAATGCTTGTGATGGGGTAGGAGGAACTACAAAAAGATGACAACCAATAATCAAATATTAACTCCAGAGGATATGTTTCAATTTTGTGATAGAAACCTTCTTGGCATTAAGTATACCTATGTTACAAGTGAAGAAGTGATTAAAAATGGAGTTGAATTGGAAAAGCGATTTGAAAACTGCTTGCCAATTCCTAAAACTCGATCATACCATAGATATATTCCTATAAATGACACCACTGTAAGATGTTACCACACTTCAATTTCTGATTACGTTGAGGAAGTAAAAGTATCAAAAGCTTCTTCGTTCTTAATTTAAAAAAAAATAGACAGTTGCGTGTGTAAATGAATAGTAATCTTGGGGTTATTGTGGGAGTGAGTATTGGATATAATTACTTCAAGCTTTGTTTTTATGGGTCAGCAGGACCAAGAAAATCCTTTTAAGATTTCTAGAGATGTCAAAACCTGTCTACCTGCGCAGATAATTTTAATTACGATCATGCCAATGCAACTTTCAAATGTGACTGGTTGTATACACATCAGCCCTAAATTGTGCGAAGAAATATCTCAGCCCTCTGCCAAACACCAAACTTTAGTTTGTTAATAAGGTGACACTTTTTTAATTTTTATTTTAGGTAGAATAATAAGCAACTATGTATTTATGTGTTTGAAATATATTTTACACATAAAAACATGTTTAATACAAATAAAATTTAATTTAGTATAGATATTGTATACAGACCTATTAATATGTGCAGGTTTTTTCTTCTCATTTTGTCTTTTCAATATCTCAGATTGTAGTCAATTCTCAAACTCCAAATTTTTTGTTTATAATATTATTATATATTACTATTATGGACCAAAGTTTCAGATTTTTATCTCGTCCCCCCACCTGAGATATTAAGTTCTGAAAATTGAATTTTTTCAAATTCTCAAAAATTTGATTTTTTAAAAAAAAGGGGAGTCAATTCTCAGGTTTTAAACTTGGTGTGTGAGGACAAGTAGTTTATGTCTGCCTGTATAAAAAAAATTGTAGCTTGTTGACTCTTTCCCTTAATAAAAATATTTCCCCCTGAAAACATGATTATTTTTATTTTTAAAAAAGCTAAATTTTAGGCAGAAATTTCACCCTTTAGAATCGAGTTTAGGTTAAAATAATACATAAACAAACTTGTAGCCCTTTACTTTCTGACGAAATTATTTTTCACTCATGTTGATTGAACAAATAGAGACCGAGATATTTTTGTTTCTGTAAATCCTTAAAATTGCAAGAAATGTAGCGCCTTGTAAAACAAATATGGCCACTATGCGAAAACAAAAAAATAAAATAGTAGTCATTTTAAACTACCAACATGTAAGGGTAATTTTTTTATAAATTGATTTTTAAAAATGGTCGCACAACCATTTTTATTTTTTTTCTGGACAACTTTATGTGGACTGACCCTTTTGTAAAACAGTCGATCACTTCTGTAAAAAGAACAGGAACCTTACTATGGACAATTGGTTCACGAATATCCCTTTAGTAGAGAATCTGTTATGTGAAGATAAACTAACAGTAATAGGAACCATTTCGAAAAATAAGAAAGTTCCCATCAGAATATCTTTCAAGAAAAAAAGCCGAACTCTTTGGTTTTCTTACTCAAGAAAGCCTTACAACTGTGTCTTTCATGCCACGTCAAAACAAACTCAACCTATTAGTTTCATCAGCTCATGAGGATACATCAGTAAATTATCAATAAAAAAACCCCAAATAATCTTGGATTATAACAAAACAGAAAGAGGTATCGATTCAATCGACCAGGTGTGTCACAACACAAACTGCAGATGAATAACTAGAAGATGGACATTGTGCTATTTTGTTGACATGATCAATACACACAAATGCTTTTTTTGTGTACACACACCATTTTTTCGTCACAACAATGATGGTAAAAAAACAAGTTCCAAGATTAGAATTTTTGCTAGCATTACATCACCAGTCATGTGAGCCGTGGCAAAAAGAACAGATGCTTATTCCGACTCTTCCTAGTTATTTAAGACAAACAATCAGTGAAATTTTGGAAGGGAGAAAATCAGAGTTCCCCGAATCAAGGTAATAACCAACAAGGAGAAAGGAAATATTGCTCCTACACCAAGCGAAGGCAAACTAATACTTGTGGTTTGAAATACAATAAACCTGTTTGTGGGGTGCATCAATGTAAAATCTGCTAGACTCGTTATAAATAGTTTTATGTAGCCAAAAGACATAACAAAAAATATCTTTGTATCTTTAGACTATTTGATAATACTTTCAAATTTTTGTAATATTTTAAAATATTCTATACCATAAATTGGGGTGAATAGGAACAATGGAGTGAGTAGGAATGAAACTTCATGTAATAAGAAAAATATTACCCTAAAAAAAATTTACTTTTTTAGAGATGTAAACTAGCTCCCCTTATCTTGCAATTAGGAATTTACATCAACTTGTTGAGGATGAGGGTCAGGCCTTTCCCAGCGCATCTCGAGTGCTACAAACCCAAACATTCGTCGATGATATTATCACTGGCGCTGGCAACTTAGAAGATACACTTTCTCTTCAACAAGAGCTCACAGAGTTGTTAAGAAAAGGTGGGTTTGAGTTGCACAAATGGTCCAGTAACTCACACCAGGTACTAAGCGCTGTACCTCAAGAGCATCGGGAGACCCCGCTTTACTTTCGCACTCCTGAACAAACTCTCTATAGCATCCTTGGTCTCAAATGGAAGCCTGACAGTGATGCATTTTCATATAAGATTGATATAATTCAACAAGTCCCGACTAAACGTTCAGTACTCTCTGCTGTAGCTCAAATTTAAGACCCGTGTGGTTGGTTGACACCAGTAGTATTGTTGGCCAAATCATTGATGCAACTTCTATGGACACTAGGACTTTCTTGGGATGAACCTCTACCCATATGTATTCCTGCAAAATGGATAAGGTTTCTGGAAGAGCTTCCAGCCTTAGAAAACCTCAGCATACCTCGGTTATCTCTCTCTCCTCCACTGTAGATGTCCAATTAAATGGATTCTCAGATGCATCTGAGCAAGGCTATGCAGCAGCTATCTATCTCAGATATGTGACTCAAAACTCCAAAGTCAAAGTAAATTTGTTTATAGCTAAATCTCGTGTCGCACCCCTGAAACGGATTTCGTTACCCCGTCTTGAATTATGTGGAGCCCATTTACTGTCAAAATTAATGCAATATTGTAGCAGCATCATATCATCTCATTACCACATAAACTCAGTTACCGCTTGTACAGACTCAACCATCGTACTTGCATGGATACACACTCCACCATACCGTCTCAAGGTATACATTGCTAATCGGGTTTCTCAAATACAAGAGATGACACCTCCAGAAGTATGGGCTCATGTCCCTACCAATCAAAATCCAAGTGACGTGTCCTCCTGTGGTGTATCACCTCCCCTGCTCTGCAACCACCCTTTGTGGTGGACAGGCCCGCCTTGGTTAGCAGCATCCAGCACACAATGGCCTCCACTCTACTGTTTATCTTCATAATCACACACTCTCCTAGAAACGAAACCTCAACCATTAAACATACTCATCTCGACACACAAAGAAGACTGGGATTATCATCGTTGTTCATCTTACAGAAAGTTGTTGCCTATATGTTACGTTTCATCTGTAAACTCAGAAAGGAATACATTTGTTCTCGGCCTCTCACTCCCAATGTGTTCTGTATTTCTTCCTTACTTTTGAACCTGAGTGGTTCAACGAGGGGAGGATGTTTAGTCTTTATTTATTTATATTTTATTATTTTAATATAAATTTCACTATTGTTTACTTAATTGAATATTTAATATATTAATTCATTATTAATTTATATAACTATCACATTTTTCTGTCTACCACCCTTTTTCAGTAATTTATTTTTGTAAGGATGATACATTTTGCTACCTTGTTCTTTTACGCGAATTTTCTCTTTAGTCCGCAAAGTGTTTATCTAAAAGGTTGACATGCGTCACCCCCCGCGGCTCACCACTCTCGTCACTACCATTCAGTATAACTTATTTTAAATTTTTAATAATAATAACCTATCTTTCTCGGAGATAATTATGTGTGTGTGTGTGAAGTTAACACCAAATAAAGACGTGTGGAGTTTCAAGTTCATCATCACAACCCCAGGTAGGCCTACTTGGGTCACTGTTATCGGATCTTAAGCAGCAGGTAGGATCGAATACGTCTACTTACACACACATTAAAATAAATAATTCTCTCTCTCTCAATCAAATTAAAACCATTGGCCTTACTACAGGGACACTCATAAACCAAATTAATGGTCATTGTTTTGACACTAACCACAATGACCCTGACAAAACAGTATTTATTTATTTAATTTTTATCCATCCCGGCATTTAAGGATAGTTCAGGACCTAAATCTACTTATACATTTTTCTCTACATCAACAATTATACCATATCCAATTTTTAAACAATAGTTAAATTATGTAATTTGCACCTAATCTAACTGTCCTTTTAATCCTACTATATAGTTTTTGTCCTACTAGTTGGTCCGCCCCGGGTATTTTACGCCACCGCTGGCTGTCCCACCGACCTCTTGATCTAATAGTCCCCAGAGTCGGCGAAAGCTCCAGCGGTGGTGAGCATCCCCCTATCCACAACCTGGGGAGGCGCCCTATCGAAGATTTTGCTCCGCTTACTTCCAGCCTAGACCACCGCCTGTATGGACCTAAAGCTAACTTATGCTAATTTACAAGTTCTTTCCTGTCAGTAGCTGCAGGGTCTTCTGAGGTTATTCCCGGTCGCATCTTCTGAACTGAAAGCAGCTGTGTGAGTGACCGGTGTACGGACCAGATACCCCGACAGCTTCAGCCCAGCAATAACACTTGTTTACAAATGGGCCAGACTATGAGTGAGGGGTTAGTTCTTCCGTCTTAGATGACATCACTCCAATAATATATTTCCCAGCTGTTATTGCGGCGCTACCCGGTTCTTCAGCAGCCCACGCTACTGGAATCCATAGGACGCCTTCCCTCAGCTGGGCTCCGGACAGCCAGGATTTCCCCCCTCTCGCTCTACCCTGCCAGCCAGCAACGTCTTAGCCTTGTAAGTCTAATTATCTCTGTACCAGTTTTGGATCATGTCACTACGTCAGATGTCAAGTCCCTTCTTCCAATAGCATCACTCTCGTCATCAGTCCTGTCCATTTGTCTGTCATTTGCCTCGTTGTCCAGCCTGTTCTGTCTACTATTTTTCATGTCTGATACATATCTGGTCCTCACCCTTTTCGAAACGCCGTCCGCAATTGCGTCTAGGAGACTCCACCGATCCACATCACACAATATGTTGTAAATAGCACCCGCTTGCAATGGGACTTGCATCATCTCCCTGTTCATAGCCCAAAATATTCACTCTGGCGTCGCCTCCCTTCCGCAATTACATAGTCCTGTGTCCGTTAGTTTTCTTGGAAAGAGAGCAGCCCTGTAGAGTTCGTGGCCGGTAATTTAATGAACAAATCCTGGAGAGGGCTGCAGGAATTCCATTTTAAGCCGTTCTACAACACTTGGGAATAACTGGTAGGTCCTCCTACTCTAACATAACATCTAATAGTCTGTCTGTTAATATTTATCATAGGGTTTCTCGAGTGCCTTCCTATACAGCACTTTAGTTGTCTTTGCAGGTGCTAAACTTAGCTTAACTTTCCTGCACCAAGAGTCCAAACTAGTAAGTACTGTATTGCTTTTGGCCTCTAGTTCCCGTCTTGATTTAGCTTCAACCCCTATAAGTAAATCATCCGCAAAGGCAACCACCCCATCCATATTAGGGTACGCCTCAATTTCCATTAATCCAGGTTCGAGTTATACGAACCCTCAACAACAGTTGCAATGCTTCCCAGCTTCGTAGGTGGGAACTTGCTCACCAATATATTACCAAATCCAAGCGTCTCCTTGGTATCAATCTTAGATAACCTTCTCTCCTTTTATTTCCTTCCAAGCAGGCCTACTCACACCAGTCAGTAAAAAAAATAAAAAAAAAAAAATAATAATAATAATACAGTCTAATTTAATTCAATAATTCAATAACTAAATATAATATAAACACAACACTTTATCCATCTACCAAGAGTAAAGACAAGTTTGAACAGGAAACAACAGTATCTAAGTGACCAAGCTCAACCTATAGCCATGTTGCCATAGTCAAGTCTGTGTTTTACTCTCTTCGGCTGAAGAAGGGGACTGGCGTATCCTGAAAATTAGATAGTTATTATGAGTTTTAGTGTGTTTTAATTTGTGAGCTCTGAGGCCTACAGTTTAGTGGAAGTTTCAAAGGCTGACATTTATATTATACCAACAGAATACACGAGAGCAAGTAAATATTTGGGTTTCTGATCCCAAAACAAATAATGGATCAATTTGAACTCAACAAATCACTTTAGTGATAAGTATTTTTCATCATGGTATGCTTTCTAATAATAAATAAATGTTTGTAATAAAATTTGTATTTACCATTAAATATTATATATAAATCTATTGTTATATATCATAATACATGGGTACACAATACAGTATGTTATGTTTCGGTACACTATACAAAATTTGGACAGAAAATGTTACAAATATTACACTTTAAAAAATTAATCAAAAGATATTAAACATGTTGACACAAAAGCACTATTTTTTTCAACTTATTTTACTAAAATAACATAAAATAATAATTGAATAAAAATGAACAAAACAGAAAAAGTATTACAGTAACATGTAGAGTATGAAATATTGTACAACACTAGGTACGAAACAATGGAAAATAATATTTATTGAACTAACTATTGAACATTAATGAAACTTTACAGCAAATATAAATATCATCAGACTTTCAAAATAGTCTTGTTGAGCAGCACCATCAGTCTATGATGTATAATAGCTGTCACATTAGTAGGTTGTGATTACTTACCATTTAAAGTGAGCGTAAGTTGTTACGCCACTAAATGAGCCTAGTACATAATTTGATTGACTGTTTAGTGCCAATGTCCCATTTACAGTTTGTTATTTATAATAAAAGAAGGAAAATGAGTGAAGGAGGGTTTGGCTTAATGTCACCCAAGTAAATTACTACACAACGGAAGCAAGAGTATATATTTTTTTAAATACCGAAAACAGAGTCTTATAATAAAATATTGGTAATATTTAACCTTCGTATACTCATGCATTGGTCTCTCAGACCGACAAATCAGTAATTCGTTTTTTTCTCAAAAAATAACATCACTGGGACTTTGCGGTTTTTAGTAGCATCTTAATTTGTTGTTAGGCATTGTTTAGTGCGGCGCGCGCGTTGGTGCTGAGTGGACATGTGACACTTTATTACTGTTATCGGTCCGTGAGACCGACGCGAGTCTAAGTGTTACTATTTTAGGTAACATTTTTTTTATTTTAGAACATTACTCAATGAAATGTATTAATTTATTTTAGTGGTGTATAATACTTATTGAGTTTATTGTATTACATTATTTGAGAACTGTTTTCTTTGTTTTTAGCCATTTTTGTCACCACAATGGAGAAAGAAAGAATAAGGGCGCTGTTAGAATGTGAAGATTCCGATGACAAGAGTGACAGTGAGGCGGAGGACGCTCTAGGAGTACAAGAGGAAAATACCGACACTGAGCAGGAGAGTGATTCATCAAACGAATTTTAAGAGGTTTCGCAAACGTCTGCAAACTACTATGTCGGCAAAGACAAAACGACTAGATGGAACAAAAATAGTCCAGAAATTTTTAGATCGATAATGATTCCGATTTTACCTTCTATTGCGATGTCTAAGGTTTGACGACAAGGAAACAAGAACTCAACGTGCTTCAGTCGACAAGTTGGCTCCAATAAGAGACCTATTTGAAGACAATGTGTCATCTTTCAAAAAACATTTCAGCCCCTCTGAATTTGTAACAATCAATGAGAAGTTGGAAGTATTCAGAGGCCGCTGTAGCTTCTGTCAGTATATACCTTCAAAACCAAACAAATATGGCATAAAAATATATGCACTGACCGATGCCAAAATGTTTTATACGTTGAGTCGGGAAGTTTATGTAGAACAACAACATGAAGGGCCATATAAAGTCGACACTGGGTCACAAGCATTAGTCAAGCAACTTTGTGGCGTTATCGATCGATATGGTCAAAATTTAACCTTTGATAATTTTTTCACAAGCATTAGTCAAGCGTCTTTGTGGCATAATCGATCGATCTGGTCTAAATTTAACCTGTAATAATTTTTTCACAAGCATCCCTTTAGTCAAGAGTTTGATGCGGGATCACAAGCTAAGTGTGATAGGCACAATTCGCAAGAATAAAAAGGAAGTGTCAAAGAAATTTACTGATGTAAGAGGCCGTACAGAAAATTCCAGTTTATTTGGACACCAAAATAACTGCACCCTAGTTTCTTATATGCCAAAGAAAAAGAAAAGTTCTACTTGTCTCTAGTATGCACGATGATGCACAAATAAATGACTGACCTGGAAAACCTGAGATAATTATGGACTACAATGCTACAAAAGGGGGCGTTGACACTAGACAAAATGTGTGAGACCTATAACTGCGCTAGAGGAACTAATCGGTGGCCTATGGTTATTTTTTACAGCCTTATGAATGTTGCGGGGATAAATTCTTATATAATATATTATCTTAACAATTTAAACATAAAAACAAGCCGCAAGAAGTTTCTAGAGATGCTTTCATATGATCTCATAATACCCCATCTAAAGAAGTGGGCATTAATTTCAAGTTTGCCAAGAACACTGAGACAAAGGCTGTTAGAAATATGTAAACTTGATCATTCAGAACCATCATCAGGTAATCATCAAGCAGGTCGTTGTTCATTCTGTTCGTAAAAAAAAAACCCGAAAGACACAATATAACTGCATGAACTGCAAAAAATATTTTTGTCTCGAACACGCAGTTATGGTATGTTCTGATTGCTACACAAACAATCCTAATAATGATTAATTCTTATTTTTATAATATTTTATTATTCTTGATACTTTCATTTATTAGATTTCAGAGGTTTTTTTTTATAATTAACACATGAAAAATTTTATTTTTGTTATTAAAGTTAGAGTACAAAAAAATTAGGTTTTTTTTAAGAGACCGAGTTAAAAGTCTGTTTCTACCAAATAAAGTTAAAGTTCTAATATTTTTCTGTTTTTTTAATTGAACTATACCCCCTTCTATATAATAAATACCATTAATGTTTAGAAAGTATATAATTAAAATAATACAGACGAGATCAAATCTCGGTCTGAGACACCGTGCGCCAGTATATGTGTGATGCTGTTGGGCGCGAGTATACGACGGTTAATAGGAACAAAGACAGACTTAATATCAAGGCCACTTTACAAACAACNNNACTTAAAAAAAAAAAAAAAAGTGATATTACCTGCTTCGGTGGCCAATTGGTCTAAGGCAGTAGTTCTCAAAATTTTGCTCACAGGTCCCTTTTGGCTTTGTAAGATCTCTACGGATCCTCACACCCTTGCTTGCATAAAATACAGTATGCCTGGATGATTGCTACCCAAAATTTAAAAAGTATATAAGAATATATTATTTTTCCAGAGTGACACCAAAATGATGCATGCGATAGTATACTAAGTAAACATTCAATCCTACTTTATAGGGTACCAGTGTGAAGAATGTTGTTTCCTTGTCTCACAAAGTCCTTTACAATTGGGAGGGATTGTATACAGTTGTGTGCAATGTCCAGTGTGCAACGATATTTAGATTTTGTTGCTGCATACCTTGAAAATCCAGTTTCGCACAGATAAGTTGTTGGAAACAAAAGAAGTTTAAGTACTGCACATTTAGACACTTTTGGATATTCTTGAAGAGGGCTGCACCAGAATTCAACCGGAGGAACTTGACTGAGTTTCTGTTTCAAACCAGTATCAGATGTAATATCTATCAAACACTCGTAATTTCGCAGACATTGCTTCCGGTTTCTCTGAAGCACAATATGGATTTTATACCCAGTCATCGTCATTTGTAGAAGATGTAAAGTATTTCTTAAACAATTGTTGCAAACCATTTAAATGTTGGATGATGCTACCCTGAATAGTTTCTTCTAGGCTAGATTCTGTTTCTATCAAGAAGTAATTCAATGTTTGAAAGTATTCATACTGTCTTTTTTCAACACATCTCTTCCAAAATTCAAGTTTACGATAAAAAGACGCTATTCTGTCCCTTGTAAATATCGACTCTTTCATTGACACAACATATTTAGTTCATTAATTCTTTTTAAAATGTCTGTTAAGTAAGCCAATATCTGAAGCCAAAAGGTATTTACCAAACAGGGAGAAAGCCCAAATGGGTATCATTAAAAACAAAGAATAAATTTCAGAGCGAGGTTCAAAAATTCTAACAAGAACCTTTCTCCTAGACAGCCATCTTATTTATGTGTGAAGTAGCAGCATTGTGTGTTTACTTCCCATTTCTTCGCAAAGTAATTTAAACATTTTGGCATTAAGTGGCCTTGATTTAATGTAGTTCACTATCTTTACAGCATCATCCAAAATAGTTTTTAGGTCTCTTTCCATAGTTTTGACGACAATTACTTGTCGATGGAGCACACAGTGACTACTCGAACAAGATGGCGCCAACTCTTTGATACGTGGTGCCACGGCCCCTGCCGTTTTACCTGTCCTCGCTCTGGCTCCATCAGTGCACACATCACCACACTTTTCCCAACTTATATCGTGTTCTCTCATGAAGCTATTAATTAATTTAAAGATTTCTTCTCCAGTCGTACGACTTTCAAGAGATTTACAGAACGACAAATCCTCCTTTATTTTGCTCTGTAACAAGTAACGCACAAATACAAGTAATACTGCTAGCCCTGACACATCTGTTGATTCCTCAAGTTGCAACAAAAGAGCAAAACTGCATTTAAATCGTGACACCAACTCTTTTTCTATATCTGTCGAGAGATCTTTAATGCAACATTTAACAGTTTTATTAGATAGCTGAGTTGTTTCAAGTTTCTTTTTTGATTGCTCATCAAGCACACAAGCTACCATTTCAATCGCACAAGGCTTAATTAGGGGTTCTCCTGCAAGAGCAATATGGTAACTCACTCTGTAGGAGGCCTTGGTAACGCTTTCATTGTCAGTTTTTGAACTTTTCACCATGAGACTGAGCGTTTGTTAATGCCCCAGGTTTACGCTTGAAAAAACTAACATCTTTGTCCTTATATTCAGGGTGATTAGTATCACGATGTATAAGTTTGGCAGGTAACATAGAACTGTTTGATAACACTTTGTTGCACAAAACACATAGTGCATCAGGGGCAATTTTATGATCTGTATAAGTAAAACCCAGAGACAAATATGAATCATTGTATTTCCGTTAAATTTACTACTTTCAAAAGTTCTAAAGCTGTCATTTCTAGATGGAGATGTAAAACATTGAGATCCACTTACGTCGGTTACACTGGTACTTGCTGGAGTTGTACTTGAATGTTTACTTAAATTACCTATTTTTAGCCACTGATCCCCGATAAATATTAAACATTATAGTATCAATATTATCGCATGTTATTTCACTCACTACGACTAAACATACGAGGAGAGGAGCTCCCATTAACAGTTATTAATAATTTGTATCCACATTGTCATGAAGACATACAGACAAATTGACTAACCCTAATTAATATATAAACAACATGAGCACACGATACCTAACAAATGTGACGAGTACAATAGAGCATGTCACCAAACTGTGATCTTTATTTGTAGATGTTTGAAATCACACTAAAATTAGTGGAATAACTCACAGTCCTGCTAGTAGGTGTCCAGGAGAGGGTTGCTAGTTATGAGAAATATATAAATAGGGAAAAATTAGGGAGGCAAATAACAATTTCTCTTCAACTACAATTCAGCAAAATAAGAGCTTAACATGTAAACTCAGGTGGCTCAATCGGACAGTAAAGATATATTCAAAAGGGGGTCGCTAAGCTAGATATTCTAAGTCATTTGAACTAAAGGTTTAGTCAATTAAATAAGTTTCAAGATTATTTCTATCAAAATATTATTGCTTTAAAAAAAATCAAAGTATCCATTATATAAATTAATCCGCAGATCCCCTGGTCACTGTTCACGGATACCTTGGGATCCGCGGAGCACAGTTTGGGAACCACTGGTCTAAGGCATTTTGAAATCCTACAGATCACCTGTAAAGTGAAGTTTGACCTGTCCTGGGTCTAAGGACATAGAAGGAGAGGTAGCAAATCACAGGGAGACTGAACGATACCCCACCTTGTCTGTCTGTCTGTCCTGACCTAGATAAGGACTACAAACAGCAAGATAACATTTGGTGTCTGAAGGGTGAATGCTACACAACCCTGGGATAATATTAGATACTAAACAATGATGGGGAAAATCTCAACAAACCATTTTGAATTTCTGAATATTTTGTATGTTAAATTATTTAATCCATCACTAAATTTAACAAATATATAAGAGTCTTGAAAATTCGAATCTCAAAATTTTTAATTAAATACAAGCTAGTCATCATAAAATAATGTTTGTAATATTGACATGTTGTGACATGTATGGAGATGATCCTTCCTTTCTTCCCTACAAGTGTACAAAATACAACAGTAAGTTACAACTCCAGTGATGTTAATGTATTGCCTGCAGTGTGGAATGTGTGTTTTATTTACCAAGTTCATGACTAATCAAATCAACAGTCATCATAATGGCTTATTTAACTTTTTTTAAGTGTTCTTTAACTCGCAGCTTCCCTTCTATGATAATTTTTTTTTTCACTTTATATCATTTAGTCATAGCTTTTGATAAGCCGAGGCAGTTTTTTTGGTTCCATCTGACTCGAATTATCAAGACTGTTATACTAAATACTACTCTAAAATAATAAATTGAGGAAATATCAAACAAAGACATTCAAAATTTAAATAAACAAAGGATAGCTAAAAATATAGCATTGTCAAATATATTAAGTATATCAAAATATGACATTGTGTACATGCATAAAGCAGTAACCAGGTTTTTGTTTGTAGAGGTCAAAGAAAACAAGTTTCACTTAAAATTAAATAAATAAATCAGAAACCTAATTCAGCGACAGTCATAAAAACATTTTTCTTAAGGACACAACATTAAAATACAATTGAGGGACTTTCCTACTTGTCAATAATACCCTTATAGGGTTAATCAACAAATAAAAATATAACTACTGTACCATGTCTTTAAAAAAATGCCAGTGACAATAATTATTCTAAAACCTTATTAGTGTGGACTCTTAAAGGACCAAACACAATTATACAAACTAATATTATTATAAAAATTAATCAAACTTGTGGAGAGAACAAGCAAACCATGAAAGGTACACAGGAATGTTAAAACTACCTTTTCCTAGTAAAAAAGTATACAAAATATATTTTATATTTTATTTGGACGGAATTCTTGAATGGAATTTTCTGAAGTACTTTGTAAACATTTTTATAATGCTAGCTTATGTAAATTAATTTCTGAATACAGTAAAAATATCACTAAGTTTAAGTAAACATATTAAAAGATTACTATAAATTAATTATAGTTTTATATTTGTGTATGAAGACAGTTTTAAACAAACGGAATGAAAGAAATGATAATGGAAATAAAGGATGTAGGAAAAATACCGCAAGGGAATTCAAGAAAGGGATGGGAGGAGCAGATAACAAAAAATGTGCAAGTGAGAGGAAAAGAATAGATGCTAAAAGGAGGAAGAATGGTGGAAGGATAGAGGAAGATGGAGGCACTTTACTAAACCCAGCCACGTAATTGAAAGAGTTGATGATGATTATGATGATGATGATGATTACAATATGTTCTTTATTTCTAACAGAAGCCACAAACTGACAATAACAAAAACCAAAGATACATTTTAAAATGTTTTGTGCCTTTGAATAAGGAAAATATTTACTTTATTTTATATTTTGTGAATTCAAATCAGGAAAAGAGATACTTACTTTAATGTTTTGTGCCTTTAAATATCTATTTTAGGTTAATAATAAAATTTTGTTTTGTTGAAGAATATTATCTAACATTGCTACTTCACAAATCTTTATTAAGAATCTGACTGACAGCCAAGAAGTACAATCATAAGTATTTCAGCTGGTTGGCATCTAGATCAGTTTGTTTTTCACTCACATTCTAAATCCCTGAGCATATATTATTGTATACTAAAGAAAAACTTTATGTTCTTAACAAAGAGCCCAGACCTAAAGTAAAGAGATATAGCCTTAATAAATCTCTATTTGATATCAATATATTTAATATAAAACATAAGATGACTTCCTCCATTGCAAGTATTTTCTTGGATATATATGGCAGTGCTTGAATCAAAGTATGTACTAAAAATCTTTTTCTCTGTGCATTAATATACTTCACAAATAATTAAATCAAGCCAATGTATTTATTTATTTGTGCATAAACATGCATATAACGTGTCCCAAACTACATATAGTACATCACACCATCCATGATATTTGACCCCATCACACCAATCACTAAGCAGTGATTGGGTAGTGCCTAAACCACTTCAGTCACTAAGCAGCGATTGGGTAGTGCCTAAACCACTTCAGTCACTAAGCAGTGATTGGGTAGTGCCTAAACCACTTCAACCATTAACATTAAGAACATATCTGTGAAAGATCAATTCACTTTGGGTACAATATTTTCAAAATATGACATGTTTACAAACTATAGCTTCAAGTTTGTTTTAAATTTACATATAAACTATTATTTGAAATTTAACATGATGTTGCAAACTTACTCATTTAGAATTAAGCCTACACTTAATATGAGATCCTATCTAAATTGTATATTTCAAGAGATTCTTTAATTTCGAGTTAAATATAAAGCTATTTTTAGCACTATATTTTCAGTGTATGTTAGATAATTTAAGCTTGCCCGGTTTTCTCTCGATGATATTTTCCCAATTAAAAAAAAAATAGTCTCTGTAAAAAATTGTAAGCATGTATGGTTGATTGTTAATCACCACAGCACCCTAACAACAAATGGTATCCTCCAAACAAGTAAACAAGCAGAGACGAGGTACCAGATATTGGCTGGTACAGTCCCAGCCAGGGCAGAGTTACATCCATCCTTGCTATTGCAAGTGCAGTACTCCATGAATATGTTGTATGTCCCGGTTCTCATCAGGCAGAATCGCTCATCTCCTTCTATTCCAGGTTCACCTAAATATGCACAGCTTCTGAAATATCGCCATTGGCCATTTACTGAAACAAACAAAAGATTGAGAGGATACAAACAACTTTGACATGTTCAACAGATATATGTTACTCCCCAATGGGCAAATTTCTGCTCAGTCTGTTAACTGGCTTCCCCACTTGTTCAAGTCTCGCTAAGAAAACCTAAAGCTACTTCTTTGGTCCAAGCGATAGGATTTAAACACACCTGTTGTAATGGCATTTTACAGGCAGTTAAGTGAACTTCATGAAAAGTACAAATTTGGTCCAGAAAATATAATACAATAACCTGGGAAGATTATACATGGTGTCTACTCAACTTTACCAATGAAATTCCTGACTTTTTCCCCGATTTCCCCTGATCATTTCCTAAATTTCCCCGACTAAAAAGTATGTCACATCCTTCTAATTCCCCCACCTACCCCGTAATTTTTTTATTAATCTTTTTTTATGAATAATAAGTTTTAAAATTTAAATAAACAATTTTTTTAAATTTGTATTAACATTGTTTATTAGGAATTATAAAATATATTACATAGCTACAAAAAAAACTACAGTTTAAAACAGTAAATAATAATGTTATTCAATGATTATTATATTTCATATTTTGAGTAAAACCACATTTTCCCAGATTTTTATTGTAATTTACCAAATTCCCGTTTTTTCCCGATCATTTAAAATTCCCGGCTAATTCCCGTTTTCCCTGATGGTAGACACCCTGTTATAGCAATTAAAACAGGTTGGCCAGGCAACCTTTGCAAAACGGGGGGACCTAGTAACTGTTTGTGGAACTATAAACACACTGGGCAAAGATGAAACACTTCATAAAATTTACAAAACCATCAAAATAAAACCAAATGCTTATCATGGACAGCCATGAAACCCATATCACAGTTGATGCCGTACAGTTGGCTAAAGATAATGGAATAGTCCTATTCACTCTCCCACTACATCGCAACCACAAACTACATCCCTTAGATAAGGGGGTGTATGGGCCACTGAAGCGCTACTACTACGACGCATGCAGTAAATCATCCGGGCCAAAAGATATCAATCCATCATGTTGCTCACCTTGTTGACCAGTCATACTCCTTAGCTTTTTTAACAGCAATATTTTGTTTGGATTTAAAACAACATTAATGTTCATATAGATGATTCTGTGGTTGCAAATGTAACAGAACTCTCTACTAGTGTTGAAATATCGCAAGCCGGACCTTCGACTTTCAAAGATACATTACAAGCAGAACCTTTGATTTCTGGAGCTGTTCAGGTTCCAGTCACACCTCAGCGAGTTCAGGTTCAGAACAAGGAAGATATTATCACACCAGAAATGATAAGACCACACCAGAAAGCTAAGGCTATCAACTCAAAGAAAACAAGAGCAAAGAAAAAAATCTGAAGTTTTAACGAATACATCCATTAAAAAAAGAAGTGAAAAAGAATTTGCAGCTAGACAGCAAGAAAAAGAGACAAGCTAAAAAGAAGTGTGAGAGTTCTTCTGATAAAGAAGAATGGCATGAATCAAGTTCGGACAGTGATAAACTTTCAGCAGAAGAAGATGTCATTGCTGATGTCGACGACTTTGTTCTGGAGAAAGTGTCCGGCAATAAAACTATAAATGTTTATGTTATAGAAGTAACGGAGAAAATTGACAGTGACCATGTAGTGAAGTAGTACTTGGAAAGATTATTCCACCCAATTTTAAATTTGTGGTCAGTGATGAAAAGAGCTTTATTGCTTTGGAAGGTGATATAGAGATAAAACTTCTGCATCCAACAACTCACGAAAGAACAGTGCAATAACTTTCATTCAATGTTGATCCATCCCACTATACACACACGTTAAAATAATACGTATTCAGTGAAACAATGTATTATTTTATTTTTGTTTTAACTATTTAATATTGTAATAAAATGATTTGTATTTTTTTTAATGTTAATTCTCTTATGTACCAGTGTGCCCAAATAGTGTCCCAGTGTGCCTTGTCCAGGAGCACAGCGGGATACAATATAAAGGCTAAACAACAATTTTAAAAATTGTAATTAAAAAACAAATTACAATATTTAAACAATTTTGTTTAATTAATGAAACTATACTTAAACATAATCCTTATGTAATTAATTAAGTATGAGATTTAAAATTCATAATTCAAAAAGTGTCCCGGTGTACCCCAGTCTCCCTTAGTCCTAGAAGCTTGTCACTCGGTTCTCAAAGACAATATATTGAGCAATGGAGGTCAAGCAGTACAACATGTTAGAGTGTGACAACCAAAATGTTTTATTTTATTGGTCCTTAGGGATGATGAAACCACTTGTTAGCATTCCTGAATATCTAAATTTACAGCAGGAGCCGCAATTTTGTAAAATGGCGCACACTCTCAATAGTGGACCATATGTACCAGGAAATATACTTGAAAGTCATGCAACTAATGTCTGTTTTAAGGGTGGTTGAGCTCCAAAAAACTTTAAAATGTTGTCGGAGGGCCATATACAATATGGCGGTAAACCATTTCTAAATTTTTAGAAAGTTTTTAAATCAAACCAAAACAAGCTGGGTGTCAAACAATATGTTTAAATAGATGCTAAGGTAAAATATAAGGTTTTAAATTATGCCAGAAATACCTGAATCAAGATATACAAGATGGCAGCCAAAATGGTTGTCATCAAAATCAAAAATACAAAACTAAAATTTACCTATGAAAGAAAATAATACAGTAATATTATATGGAAAAAAAACATAAAACCAGAATGAGTTCAGTATCTTAAACAATTCAAAACAGAATCAACATCATCTATTATTATGTTTTGTGAGCAAGAATTTTCAGTCTGTGGTACAGCTACAAGCTACAGTAATACAAGATAATCCATGAGCAAAACACTTGCAGTTGTCTGTAGCATATTTCTTGTACTTGCATGTAATGAGTGTAATAGCACAGAACCTTTTGTTGAGAGGACTGGTTTCCATTCACCGTCTCACAGTTTCCGTCCACTTGTGATCACTGATGACAGTTGTTGTTGGACAGCATCTTATGTCAGCCAGACAAGTGCATGCATTAAATTACTGGCAAGCCAGCTGCAGAATTGATTTATTTTCTTTACTTAAAGATAAAATGTATTTGATTTTTGACAAAGTATTATTTCTATGGCCTAGCATTAATACGGTGTAAATACCTTAGAAATATTTTATCCCAAGTTAGTTGCCAGTTGAACATATCATTTTGGTCAACCAATTAAAACATATTTTATCACTTAGTCAATTGCATAAAATCTGTAATTTCAAAATTTGTGTATAACACCATTTACAAATCAATGTATTATAACTGGGTTTGAACCAAAAGGTTTTCAACAGAATTACTAACCATTTTCAAATATTAATTAGATGGTAGCTTTATATGTAAAATATAATAAGGTTTTTTAACGTGTTTTTTTTAAATAAAACCCAGGTGTTTTTTTTGGGCTGGGTAAAATTATAACAACCCTGACCAAAAGCCAGGCGCGAAATTTCCGGCCACCAATGGCAGCCAAACATTCGAGTCTGTCGACTAAAACTTTACTTTTTAAAATGTGTTTCAAACACCCTCAAACTATATAGGCTCACATTCTTGTGTATCAAACCAGTGTGTGTGCCTTGGAAAGCACGCGCTTTCAAACCAAGATTGCAATCTATACCTACAGATGTGAGTACATCTCTGCTTTCGACACCTTGGGTTGGCTTCCCAAAGAAAAACTTTAATTTGGGATAGAAGAAATAAAGAATCTCTTCATGTACCTGAACCCAAGTCTGTTCAGTGAGAAAGTGGAATTTCTATTATCAGAGTGGGCAGAATACAAACTTTTGTTTCCTTCATAGACTTTGAATCAGACGCTGGAGAAGATTCATAGTGAAAAGTGTTCACCAATATTCCCCAATTTACTCCAGAATCTCACGTTTTGTGTTGTTCTACCAGTGAGCACAGCTTCATATGAGAGGGACTTCAGCTGCCCTAACAGACTCAAGACGGTTTACAGGAACTCTCTCAAGACTGAGACACTGGATGATTTACTCAGACTTTCTGTAAATGGACCCTTCCTGAACAAGAGTTTGACCCTAAAGCTGCGAATGTACAAATGGTACTTCAAGGCAGAAAGGCAGCGCTACACAAAAACATAAAGTGCTCAAGTACGTACTTTTTATAAATTGTTCAAAATTTTCATAATCATGAATATAAAATAGTGGCAACCAAAGATTTTGGTCTGGTAAATACCTTCAGTCTTGAAATTTCATGCCCTGCCAAAAGTCAGTCAAGATCCCACTGAAGGAATAGAAAAACTAACAGGGTCCTTCAGGGCTTGACAGTGCTACAAGCCCAACAAATATAAGATTGGGGTATTTTACACCCCAGTGCGCCCACTAGAGGGTTAACAGCATGTGACTCACTTCAGTGGTCAAGTGCAGGGTTGCCACTATTTTCTTATTACAAAATTCCCTGTGTTTTCCAGAGGAAATTTTTATTTTTCCAGACACCTAATAGATTATAAATATAACTATAGAGGCATTAAATTTGGTTTTAGAGAAAATTTTAGAAATGAAGAGTGGTAATTTGTCATTGGAGGCATCTTTTATTGTGCAAGATAAACACATGTTTAAGAATTATTTGTAAAAAGGATGAGAAATGAATCACATAAATTTTCTAGAAGGAAAAAGTGATTATAGATGTTGTATGCCCTAAATGGAATGAAAGAAGGAAAAAAGTGGAAATACCAAAAATACCATTTTGATTTTAAATGTGATAGGAGGCCTATCTATTTTTTTGTAAAAGAATGTATTACTTGATTTAAAAAATATTTTAATCAATCTTAATTATTGTATATGTACTGTATAGACTAAGTAGCCCACATAAATCATGAATAATAATTTACAATAATAAAATTAACATGGGATTTTTGTCGCTCATTCAGGTGCATTTCCTCTAATAAACTGCCATCCTCATCCCTACCATATTGTAAT